>JAYMTA010001210.1:0-21180 GCA_036897625.1 Pelargonium cotyledonis
CTCTCATATGGTATTTTATTTTCCTGGTTTATGGAGGATTTTGGATTCTAAAAATAAATATTTTACATTCTATTTCATATGACTAAGTTTACACAAACATGTGAAAGTGAATTTTCTCATTAACTTTGTCACTTTCCATTGCAGAATCGGTGTAACAAACGATACCATAATGTATAAACTTTATTTCTAAATTTATTTCAGGGAAAATTACAGTTATCATATATGTACTTTTCACTTTTGACGCCTAATTCTTTACAACTTTCAAACTTGACACTCAGCCCCTAAGTATTTGGCAAATTATTGTGCCGTTATTTAAATCTAACTGAAATACATATTCTCTCCTCACATGCATGACATATGCTTAATTACTTTTTATCAAATATCAATTTTATGGGAAGATAGGGTTATACAGTGAAAGAGTGAAAGATAAAAATGAAGGAGGGAGGTAAGGTTTTTTTGGTTTTGTTTTATTTTTTAATTTTTTATTCAACTTAAGGGCTTGTTTGGTTTCAAAAACTCGAAAGTAGAATGATATAATGGTCATTGTAAACAAAACTAACGTTGAGTGTCGAGCTTGAAACTTTTAGGGGATTAGATGTCAAATGTGACAATTACATATGAGTTGACTGTAATTTCTCATTTATTATAATATTGTTGTTATTTTCCATTGAGTTTTTTTATAAGCGACGGAATAACAAATCAATAAATGTCAGTGTTTCTCACGCCTTAGTGGGATGAGACTCGAATATGAGACCTCAAAATAAATTCAAAATGTATCAACCGTTTGACCCAACATGTCTGACTAATTTTTCATTGAGTTACATAATATGGATAAATATTTATTTTTAACTCAAAATCTCACGTTACCCAATCCACGATCTTATAAAATGAGATTAGCGTCATAATCATTGAGTCATTTCCTAAGAAATTACATTATAATGTTTTATTTGTTTGAAATTATACGCAATGTTTTTTAAAGAAAAATTGAAGTTAGTTAGTATTGTAGAGACTTTTTTAATCATTGCGAACATTTTAACAAACTCAAAGAATACTAATTCGCTTCTTGTAAAATATTATTGATAATTTATGTATAGATAGATTAAAAAACAAATTGAAGCAATGGGAGTATGTTATTACTCTCTGAAATATTCGAACCTGAATTTCAAAATACAGTAGTTGTGTATCAAACAAAGCCTCTAGACATCCAACACATGTCACAAGACACGTTATGCGTCTAGTGAAAGCCCGACTCCTCGCACGCTTGTGCGCGTCCATTGTCACATCGCACACCTTCATCGTGCATCTAGCTTTTTTGCCTTAACAAGTCAATGACTTGCTACACCATACCCCAAGCACTCAGTTCATTGTCACATTTTTTTCTCACTACAATTTTATGTCCAAGCATTCGGAAGATCATGTTGTCCACACACAAACACACCAATCATACATTTCATAACTCGTCACACTAGACCCCGAGCATCCAACTTTCGTTCGTCATCACCTTTGTACAAATTCATGTTCAAGCATCCGCAAGGTTGTGCAGTCCACACCCAAACACACCAATCATACATTTTCATTATAAATGTATTATAAGGTCACGTGACAGTCAAAGTCACCACTCTATAATTGTGATACGTTTAAGATAATGAAAAGACATTATGACGTTACTCCAAGTAGTAGCTGCTATTGGCAACCCCATAATTACAAGCATTTATTTTTATCTATTGCTCTTTATCTATTTTTATGTCCTCAATTATTTATAACCCGGTTTCCAGTCGATATCTCATTCTTACGCTTGAGACGTTGTCTCGTAAACACTTATGAGATATCCATTAACATTGTATTACCTCACGAATATCACAAGATGGAGAACAATATCCAAAAACTTGCGTGCATAAATTGACTTATAAATACAAGTTATACGAAGAATATGATATTTAGATGTTGTTCTCGATCTTCATTACAAGACGCGTTAAGAAAACCATACCCTCACACATGTGTTATATAACCTCATACCACACTTGCGAGGGTTCTCAAACCTGACCCCTCGAGCTTGAACCACAAGGTGTGTTGCCGCTCGTGAGGGGTCTCGAACCCAAGTCCTCGAGAACTAGTTTAAATTTAATTTTCAACCCGACTTTTAAAACAATATGAAAAATAAATAAATAAATGGAAAGCCCAAATGACAATCCATAAGTAGATAATAAAAACTTCCCTCCCTTTTCACACTTAACTGCTCTCTCTCTCTCTCTCCTCTTCTTCTTCGCTTAGATGCGCCTCCTGATAGCCCCAAACCCAATCAAAACCCTTCTCTGCAATTCCATCGCCTCCAATTTCCGACTCGCCCGCTCCGGCTCACTCCGATCCTCCATTGACTCGCCGGCTCGACGATCTGTCTCACCACCAGCTATGGCCGTACCATCTTCCATGGCCTCCGGTATCTCCACTGTTGGCGCGGGCTGCGAGGAGGGCCTCGCGAGGCGTTTCTGGATCAAGTTCCGCAGAGAAGCCGTATTCGCCATGTACACTCCCTTTGCGGTCTGTTTGGCTTCCGGGAATCTCAGGATGGAGACTTTCCGGCATTATATCTCCCAGGACGGTCATTTTCTCAAGGCCTTTGCCCAAGCGTAAGTGTGCTCTGTTTTTTGTTTGTTTCTGGAAAAATGTGGGAGAGAAGCGAAGAAAGTGGCACCAATTTTCAGTTTCCTAGGGGCTTTTGCTGAATGATTGAATTTCCTATGTTATGAATGCTTTCTGAATGGAGACCAAAATTAAAGAAAATCGTGAATATTTGCTGGCTGATTGTTATTTATTTTTTTAGAAGTTTAGTGTCTGTTAGGTTGCTGGCAAATTGTGGGAAAACATCAAAGAAAGTGGCTCTCATTTTGATTTCCTTAAGGAATTTGTTTTTTTTTTTATTTTTTATTATTATTTGCATTGTGGGTGTTTGCTTGCCAAATGGAGGTGAAAATTTAAGAGAAGTATTGATAATGTGAAAATTTGATAACTATATCAAAATTTCTGGCACATTTGGTTCTGTCTAGCAATGTTGAAAGAGCTTACAATTACTTATATTATTGTGAATTTTGTAACAAAAGATTATGCTTATATCTGCTAAGAAGACCGAATGATACTATTACAATATTGATAGGATAGTGCTTGATGTTCCATTTTTCACTGAATTGCTTAGTTATGTGGTGGTAACTATCTCGATTCATATCTAGAACACACTCGAGGATCAATTCATTTTAAAAAAAATAGATGAAGGTGCTTTTGTTTTCAGTATCATTGTTTTTTTGGTTTCAAGGGTCTAGTTGATTTTGTTTCTGTATGTGACTGGTTGCTGACAGAATGAAGGAGGGAATAGGAAATATTGAAACGGAGAATTTATTTCATACTGGGAACAGGGTAGTTGGGTTGGTAAATATATGGTTCGTTGTCTGATAGTCTTTTCTCAGATGTGATTTACTGATCTGGTTTGCAGTTCAGATGCTCACATTTCACAATTGAAATAAGTGACTAAATAGTTCAGTCTCCTTGGACCTAAGCGGGATAGAGGATGGGATGGTATCCCAGTTGTGTGTGTGTGGGGTGGGGGTGGATTTAGGTTTGTCTGACTTTAAATGACTGGTGTCATCTTTCTTGTCTCAAAACAAAATAAGGCACAATAAACTGAATTAGGTACATTGTTTCTACGGTTCTTCCTTTTAATAATCTTCTGTTAACTAAACTGAGTATTCCAAACAATTACCAGCCTCTCGTTTCTATTCTCCTTTCTGTTTCATTCTCTCCTCTCCTGACCCTCTAACCTGTGCAGTATTTGATTCAGTGAAGACTTGATGTCTGCTCTCTATGAGCCTTTTAAAAAAAAAACTTGACTTGACTACTGGAAACCTTGTCTCACATATTTGATTATTATTAGTTACTATTCATTTTCAATCACCCTGGCTGTACTTTGGGCTTTATTCTCCATTTGGTTGCTGAGAAAAAAAAAAGTTGTGGAAAGGGGTATTTTAGGAATTTCTATTGAATCGTATTAAAGTTGTCAGAAAACATAATCTCCTACATGACCGAGTGTATTGAACTAATTGGCTGAAACTTGGGCGACTTTGTATAATGTTCTCCTCTGGAAGCAAGTGAAATGAAAAACATATGTCAGTTTTATTTTCATTTCTTTTTCGCGTTCTTTCAGCAACCAAATGGAGGGTTAAAATCATTTGGGAAAAGGCCAAATACACCACTTGAGGTGAGTTTTGGTCCTTGGAAATGATACGTAGTAGCTTGAACATACATTTAATTCTGTTTAGTCAGCTTTGCATGGACTTGTAGTTCTTGGTTCTCTATCCTTATTTGTTTGTCGCACTGTTAGGTACGAGTTGGCAGAAGAGTGTGCTGATGACGATGATGCTAAGCTTGTGCTCTCTGATCTGAGGAAGAGTGTGTTAGAGGAGCTGAAAATGCACAATTTATTTTTAGAGGTAATTTACAAGTTTTATTGTACTATCTGTTTCTTGTAATTGCTTTTAGTGGCCACAAAAGTTTTTCATATCTGAATGAATAGAATGTAAATCTTATCTTTACTCTTATATTGGGCGTCCATTTAAAGAAAGAACTCTACTTTGAATATGTTTTTTTTTTTTTATGTCTAGTTGAAGCCTATTTTGGAGTAAACGAATGAGGAAAAAAAAAACAGTGGCAGGATTAATGATTTTTAATAACGAACAACTAGAGCTCTTACTCACAACATTAAAAAAAAAATTCATTAATGGCAGTAGAATTTAGGTGCCAAAAATCTTGGAATCTCAAGTCTTCTAAAATTGTCTGCCAGTTGGATTAATGGATTGTTTAATTGGAATTACAAGCATATCTACTTTTTTATTTATTTTTTATTTTTTATGCACAAGTATATCTAAACTTGGTCTCATTTAAAGTTCTTAATTCAGTTAAGGTCTCTTGATTGGCCGATTATTGTATTATCTTGGTATAGGTTTTTTCTAGCTAATACTATGTAAATTACAATAAAGCTCCAAATGAAACAATACAAACTTATCCATTGGAAAATGTAACTTACATTTGAAATTTTTGTATGATTCATTAATGACTAAATATTTATTCAGGAATTGGGCTCAGATCACAAAAAGGATTGCGCTATAAATTCTGCAACAGTGAAGTACACAGATTTCTTGCTGGCAACAGCTTCTGGCAAGATTGAAGGATTAAAAGCACCTGGGAAACTTGCGACTCCATTTGAGAAAACAAAAGTTGCGGCTTACACTCTAGGTGCTATGTCACCTTGCATGAGACTATATGCCTTTTTGGGTAAGGAGTTCCAAGCATTATTAGATCCTACTGAATGCAATCATCCTTACAAGAAGTGGATTGACAATTACTCATCCGAAAGCTTTCAGGTTAGATTCATTTTTGACATTTTGTGCAAATTTATTCTCACAGTTAACCCATTTTCACTTTCTTTAGACTCGTTGGGAAATTGATAGTAATCTTTACTGTAATAGTATAATTATTTTATTCTATGAATTTAGGCTGCAGCTTTGCAAACCGAGGACTTGCTAGATAAAGTTAGCGTATCTTTGACTGGCGAAGAGCTTGACGTAATCGAGAAGCTTTATCATCAAGCGATGAAACTTGAAATAGAGTTTTTTATTGCTCAACCTCTTGTTCAGCCAACCGTAGTTCCTCTGGCTAAACAACATAACCCTGCAGAAGATTGTCTTATGATTTATTCTGATTTTGATTTGACGTGCACTGTTGTTGATTCATCTGCCATTTTGGCTGAGATTGCAATAGTAACAGCACCTAAATCTGATCAAAATCAAACTGAAAATCAAATTGCTCGGTTGTCGTCTGCTGACCTGAGAAACACATGGGGTTTTCTTTCTCAACAGTATACAGAGGAGTACGAGCAGTGCATAGAAAGCATTATGCCTACTGAGAAAGGTATAATAATATACTGTTCCTTATTGACCCCTATATCTTTGTTCATTATTTATATGAATAAACCATTTTGTGAAGTTACTCAGTATCTTTGGTTTCATTTTTTTGTGGTTTTATAGTGGAAAAGTTCAACTACGAGGATTTGCATAAAGCTCTTCAGAAACTTTCAGATTTTGAGAAAAGGGCAAATATTAGAGTGATAGAGTCTGAAGTGCTTAAAGGTCTAAGTCTTGAAGATATCAAACGAGCTGGTGAACGTCTGATTTTCCAGGATGGTTGTACCAACTTCTTTCAGAAACTTGTAAACGATGAGAATCTGAACACAAATGTTCATGTGCTTTCATACTGTTGGTGTGCTGATCTGATTAGATCAGCTTTTTCATCAGGTTTGTTCCTTTCCTATCAGATATATGCAATATGTAGTTATAAATGCACACATGGCATGATTATTTTAGGTATATAATGTTTCTTTGCAGTACAATTGTACTTGCACTTATTTCTTAATCTCCTAATCCAATGAAGCAATCCTTCTATCTTCATGCTATAGTTTGTTGCTAAGAAGCACATGACAACCTGTATTAGTAGATGTAGCAAATCAAACTAGGATGTGATTTGGGAGAGGTTGTGTTACTAATAAGGTTGACCTCTTAGTAGTGGAATTTCAAGCCGTATGTAGCTCAATATTGAAATTTAACACCCTACAAGTGTATGGTCATACCGTTGAATGTTGATCCTATTAGATGTAGGGATACATTCTCCGCTGTTCTTGCTAGGCCCTTTTTTCCTGGGTTCGTTGTTTGTTGTACTCAGTTGTGATTGCACTACCTCAAATTTCCCTCAACTGTTCTGTGCTACTATTAGTGCTCAGTGATTTCATGGTTTTGTCGAGAAATGAGTTTATATAATGCCCCTATTGTTTACGTAAAAGTTGTAGGCTTTCACATGTGGGTCCATACTGGTACTACATGCACCGTGGCATTGTTACTTACTGATCGTGCAAGCTTATTGTAGTTCTCTGATTTTTTGTTTTGTTTCTTTGGTAACAGTCTACATATTTTATTGAGCGTACTAAATTACTTTTTGTGAAGCAGGGGGTATAAAGGTTGATCATATACATGCAAATGAGTTCACTTTCAATGGATCCATTTCAACTGGTGATATTGATAGAAAGGTGGAGTCTCCCATTGACAAAGTTGACGCCTTCAAGAATATCTTAAGGAACAGCACCAATGACCGAAAAAAGTTGACCATGTACATTGGAGATTCGGTGGGTGACTTGCTCTGTCTGCTTGAGGCAGACATAGGCATTGTGATTGGGACAAGCTCCAGCCTAAGGAGAATCGGGACTCAGTTTGGTGTTTCTTTTGACCCACTTTTCCCCAGCTTGGTTAAGAAACAGAAAGAACATGCTGAAGGAACCTCTTTCAATTGGAAAGGGCAATCTGGCACACTTTACACAGTCTCTAGTTGGGCTGAAATACATGCCTTTGTCTTGGGATGGTAGAGTCATTTTTGTTCTCTTGTGCTCGTGTTCGTGCTAGTTAGGAAAAGAAGGGATAAAACGGAGCATATATACAAGTGGCTAATTTTATTAGGGGCCACAGGACAGCTGCTGTCACCTATTTTTGTTTTTCTACAGTCTTCCATCCAGAGACGCGTTGGTCGGTTATTCCGTAAACAAGGTATCTAACAATCTCTGCTTTGATTTTCTTTTTCTATGAAGCGCAATTAAAAGTATGAATTGTTATTCTCAGGTATAGATGGTTTCAGACAGTTACTATTTTTAAGGAGGTTCTCCGAATAGTTTGTGCATACAATTATATTCTATATCAAAGTGCGACAGGTTGATACATGGAGGGGATGGCTACTTGGAGGAACATAATAGGTAATGTCCAGTTCTCCGGTACATTATAAAGGGTCATCAAGTTACTGTCTCGTACTGTACTGTCTCAGAATGGATAATTTGGATTTTCCGATTCTATTTGACATAAATATGTGATTATTTGTTTGTATTATTCTCGATGTGTTTTGCCCAAAATTGTCTGCAAATTTTGTGTGGGCATATACATGGTTTTGATATGCTAATAATTTGCCAAGAAGTGTCTTTCTAGTTTATGTGGTTGTATTTGTGAAATTCATTGTACATGATGTTTAAGGTTTTGAAAAAATCATCATGTGTCTGAAGGCACGGCCTTGAAGCCTACTTATAATATTCGCAATACCTATGGATATTGAGATTAACAGATGTTTCTGAATGAAATTTTTTATTATATGTTTGCTACATTTTTTATTAAATTCCTGTATTTCATTGTTTGGGGTTTAAATTGGAACGGTAATGCCGAAACTGATCTCGGGAGGTAAAGTTTTTTGTATCGGTACGAAATTGGCAACAAAGGTATGAAATTATGAGCACACGACACCCGAACATCATTGTGTTTCTTGGAAAATTGTGGGCTAATTGAACAAACCCGCATGAGCCCGCACATTTTTCAGTAGCAGTTGACTTGACGGTTGAAAAGAGGGAATAGGCTTTCCAACATGCAAGTCAAGTACATTTTGGATTGAGTTTGGGTTGGGCATTGCTAACCCGAAACCCCCGACCCGGCTCAAAGCTTGAATGGCCACGTAGAGCTATTAATTTGTGTTGTAAAACTAATGCTAGACGAAATTAGCATGTTTAGATTCAGTCTGTTATTGCATCGTATTTTTGTTGGAAATATCAACATGTTCAATAATCGTGTTTGGGTTGGGCCTCCAAACAAGTTGTCACGTCATTTCCTTTTTTGATCACCTTATTCCAACTCGTTTTCTTGTGTCCGGTGATGCGGTCCGACAGCGATATTTAAGTTTTGCCACCGCTTACACAATAACCCCACAGTGACAATCACTTGTATGTTTGTCCATGTCTGTAATGAAAATTAACTTGTCCAAAATTACAAGAATAAAATATGAAGCACACTGTTACTGCTGTTGGCTGATGTGGCAGTTTGCTGGGAGAACAGGCTGTCGTGGCGGTGGTCAATCTGTTGTAGGCTTGTAGCAGGTTAATAAGGTTAAAATAAAAAATATTAAAAACTTTAAGAGTTAATACATTTGGTTTTGAGGTCAGACCGTCAGAGGTTAAAATCAAAATAATTACCGATCCATAGGAGACAAAACTAATTAACCCAAATCATACTAATATATCGAACGTGTTAGGTCGTGTCATGTCATACATGTTGGTTCTATCGTACATAATGTGTTAGGTCATGTTTGTGTCTATATGCATTAATGATATAGTAGATGTCATTTTAATTGAATAATTGACGAGTTAAGAAATTACGTATTAGGTAAAAGACTCAATTTGGGTGGGTTGACCCAATTTAGTCTTTGAATTTTTTTAAAACAAAAAACAACTCCTAAACTTTTGTGTTTTTATCCAATTTGGTTTTCGAACTTTCAATTAACCTAAAATGGTCCCTCAACTTTCACATATCGACCCAATTTGGTCTTTGCTTTTAAAGCTTATATCAAAAGTTTAGGACCAAACTGGGTCAACATTTGAAAGTTCAGGAATCATTTTGGGTCATTTGAAAGTTCAAAAACCAAATAGAGTCAAAACACGAAAGTTCGTGGACCAAATTTGGTTAAAAGAAGTTCGGGAACTAAATTTGGTCTTTTACCTACATACTATAATATAAAATAATTGAGAAGTCGATCAAACTTTGCAATACATAAACCGTATTCTGAATATCGAGAGATGTCAACATAAAGCTGACAATCTGGATATAAATTCTTGGGCACCCATAATCTGATTCGACATGACCAACTTTTAGGCCGAATCAGACAAACATGCAAGAATTCGTACATCTTATGCTTAAAAAGTGAAAGCCGATCCAATACCCCAAACCCAAAATTCAAATGGACAAAAAGACTTTCGAGCCGGATTCAAATTAAGTTCCGAAAACCCGACCCGGCCTGACCCGCAAAATTGCCCCCATCCACTCCCAAGGGACAAATATGAAAAATAAAACAAGTGGGAGTGGAAAGAGGAAGAGAATAGTACAACAAATACAAAACACATGCAACAAACAAAGAAACAAAACCAACGAACCAACCAACGTAAATGGAATATACACACAAAAAATTCAGCCGTTGACGTCTTCTTCTTCATTATAATATTCACTCCATTTGCAGACACTGTTCTCTTCGATCCGATTATCCAGCAACCTTAAACAAACCAACAACAATCATTACATGGCTCCTCTTCACTTTCCTTGTCTCTCTCAACCCAATATTCTATTTCAGATCCAAATTCAAACCCAATCCTCCCAAATCCCTAATCCACCGTCCCCAAATTCTTCCAAATGCACTCACTAGCCTTTTCTCTGCCCTCTCTCCTCCCCAATTTCCCCCCAAAACATGTCGCGGCGGCGACAGCGCCCCACCCCGCCCCCCCCCCAAATTCCCCCCCAAACCAGGCCGCGGCGGCGACGCCGACCACCGCAGCCACCAGCTTCGGCTTCAAGAGCCTGGCCGAAACTTTCACGGTGGACGTGCAGAGGGCGGAGGGCCGGCCGCTGAACGTGCCGCTGATTGCGCCGTTCACGATCGCCACGTCGAGGCTGGACAAGGTGGAGAACGTGGCGATTCGGATTGAGCTCAGTAATGGCTGTGTGGGCTGGGGCGAGGCGCCGATTTTGCCGTTCGTGACCGCCGAGGATCAGGCGACGGCTCTGGAGAAGGCCGCCGAGGCCTGCGACTTGCTGCGGCGGAGCCCGGCGATGACGCTGACGGCGGTTCTGGCAGAGATTGATGGGGTTCTGGCCGGACACGAGTTTGCTTCTGTGAGTTGGATCGAAAGTTTGGAACTTTACTTTCTTTTGATGGGTCAATTTGAATTTTAGTTACTGTTAGTTGTTAGAGAGATGGACCAAATTGGTAAAAACTGGACAAATTTAAATCTTATCCCAATTATTTTGGGGGATCAATTTATTTGTTGACCCAATAATATCATTTGTCCAAAATATAGATGTATAAAATAAAATGGCTAATTATTGTTTTAAATTAAAATTTCACCACAAAATTGACACCTAATATGTTATGTAAATTGACACTATTTTGTACAAAATTTGGGAAATTATTTTTTATATTTCTAACCAATTTAGTACATAGTTTAAACTTTCACCTAATGACCATTGTTAGACATGACAATGGTGGGACCAAAAATAGTGAGAGCCTCACTATTTTATGATGTTGTCCAAAAAATTTGATTGATATACTATATCGGTCCATTTTTTAAATTGTATTAATTTGATCTTAGGAAAAAGTTTTTGACTTGTTAAATTGGTCATTTTCTCTTGTTGCTATTTTCATATGCTTATTGCAGTTATAGGTTTTATGGTGACTGCTTAATTGTTGTGATAGGTAAATCTTATATGTTCTGTTTGGTTGAGGAAATTGTTGTTTTGACATGAGAGAAGTGAGTTTCCAAGTAAGACTCGTGTATGTACAAGGAATACAATCCAAAAGATAACAAATTTTGAATCTTTTGTATGATTTTTTTCCACTTTTAGCAACCCAATAATTTTTTTTTCTCCTTCAGAATCTCTTCTATTTTCCTTTCAGCGTCGCATATTTTAAAAAGGTTTTGGATCAGTTAAGTTGGTACTCTGGTAGTCATCTTATAGTAGTATACACGCAGATGAAATATTGAAATGTAAATGAAGGAACTCGAACTTTCAATTTATGATTAACTCAAACTGGTTCAAGGTTTCTCGTGGACCTTGTTGAAGCAGAAGTTGCTATTCTGGATCAGTTAGGATTTTCAAGTCTAAATGTAGAAAGGGCTGAAAGGCCTTGAATGAAAATGATTTTTTTTTTATACGGAACACTGTTCTTTTAGATTTATCAGACAATATTGCGACCCGAACTTGAAGTAAATGACAAATACAGTAATTTCATGATGAAGGATAGTTTTTACTGCCCTGTTAGCCTCTGAATAAATATTTGACTCCCATTGTGGCAGTGGTTTGTTATGAATTTTACTTCTAGGATTTAGATTTTAGATTATTGCAATCCAAGTATTTAATTTATTTGTCTTTTTGTGGTATCTTATACTTTGTTTCTCAGGAAGCCAGCCAATGGAAATATGTGAATTTCCCAATGCATTGAATTTTAGTTTTAATGGAAATTAAACTGCTTTTCTTCAAACAATCCGAAGTTTTGATCTCTACTAAACTATTGGTGTTTCAGTGTGCCGTAAATCTCATTGATCTGTATTTGCAATAGGTTAGGGCTGGTGTGGAGATGGCATTGATTGATGCAGTTGCCAATAATATTGAAGTACCTTTGTGGAGGCTATTTGGAGGAGTTTCCAATACCATTACCACTGATATAACAGTTGAGTTCCTTCCTTACTGATTCTGTAATTTGTATTCTTTTAGTTATCAGTCACTGCATCAATTCTCTGTTTTTTTGTCTTTGTTTTTGTATTGTGTTTGAGGGGTGAGCCTTGGCGCAACGGTAAGGTTGCCATGCCACCAGAATTCAGTCTGAGCAATTGTATATGCGCAGATTCCAATTGTTTCTCCAGCTGAAGCCTCTGTTCTGGCTTCGAAATATTGCAAACAAGGTTTCAAGACGTTGAAGCTTAAGGTTGGAAAGAATCTGAATGCAGATATAGAAGTACTTAAGGCTATTCGTGTGGAGCACCCTGATTGTTTGTTCATCTTGGATGCTAACGAGGGTTACAACCCCACCGAAGCTATAGAAGTTCTACAAAAGTTACATGGTAAAGAAAACACTTCATCATTAAACTTCTATTTTGTGTGTAAATGCTTGCGAATGATCATGTTTGCACTGAATCCTATTTTACCAACTAATTTAGGTTTTTTCTGCCGCGAAGATGTAGTTTAATGTAGTATGTTTTGCAGAAATGGGTATTACTCCTGTTCTCTTTGAACAGCCAGTTCATCGAGATGATTGGGAAGGACTTGGTCATGTCACTCGTGTTGCAAAAGACACGTATGGAGTATCTGTTGCTGCTGATGAGAGCTGCCGGAGTTTAGTTGATGTGAAAAGAATAGTAAAAGGAAAACTTGCAGATGTTGTAAACATCAAGCTTGCAAAAGTTGGGGTTGTTGGGGCCTTGGAGATTATCGAGGTTGCGAGAGAATCGGGATTGGATCTTATGATTGGTGGTATGGTTGAAACTAGGTTAGCAATGGGTTTTGCTGGTCATCTTGCTGCAGGCCTTGGGTGTTTCAAGTAAGTATCACAATCTTTTTTCAAAAACCGAAAAAGGCGTGGACATTTTTATTTATAGTTAGTTTATACTCATTGGAAGAGGATGATCTTGGTGCAACGGTAAGGTTGCTGCCTTGTGACGGTTAGATCATGGGTTCTACGGGCCAACCTTGTGAGCTTATATATTTCTTGAATACATTGTTCGTGTTTTAAATAGTTAATGTGTGTGATTGATTCTTGAATACAGGTTCATTGACCTAGACACACCTCTTCTACTATCAGAAGATCCAGTTCTTGAGGGTTATGAAGGTATTCTCAACCTAACCATTGAACTTACAAACGCACACGGTTTTGTTTGTAAGCTATCTAACATCTATCAGTTTGATAATGTCCACGTCAGTAACTTTACGCTTCTCAATTATTTCTGACCAGTCTCTGGTGCCATTTACAAGTTCACAAATGCAAGAGGCCATGGTGGTTTCCTTCATTGGGACAACATTGCATGGTAAGTTTTCAGTTTACCATCGAGTTACTGACCATTTATCTTATAAGTAAATGGCATATACTACGTTTGTTTCAAAATAAATGTCATTTTAAGGTTATTCACACATGTTAAGAAATCAACTCAAATGGTCAAACTAACCTTATTTATACATTCATTCTTGTCACTTAGAATTTGGAAATGGTGAAAGGGACAATTGGAAAAGAGTGTAATTTTACATTGAAAATGTAGAGTGACACTTATTTTGAAACTAAACTTTTCGTCTAGAATGACATTTTTTTCGAAACGGTGGCAGTATTTTCTTATTTGAAATTTTAAAATCTAGTGCGGAATATATAGCAGCAATAACATTGGCGTAAAACATTTCTAGAGTAACTTAGTCCTATTTGAGGTCTTGTTAGTTCATTGTGAACCCATATGAGCTATATCTTTTTTTTATCCATATATGAGCTATATCTTTTTTTTTTTATCCATATATGAGCTATATCTATTTGGTGCACTTATTGACACTTACACAATACCCCAAGATGATTTGTGACATTATATACATCCAAGTTTGGAAGGGAAGCCTTACAAAACCTAGCATCTCAGTCCTCTATCTTCTTACTTTATTTCGAATCAGAATTAGGCCCGATAAGCATTTTCTTTGTGATGTAATAAAGTCCAAGTTCATAGATAATTCCTTCAGATCACATTCTCATTCGCCATATCATAACGAATAGGACAGCTATGCTTCGGCGAAGCTAATATATTATCAAAAAAAGGGAAGCCCAGCACAAGGCTCCCACAATGGCTGGGTTTTGGGAGGGTCATTTTTATAAGCAACCTTATCTCTATTTTTTCATAGAGATTGTTTTTTTAACTCGAACATGTGACCTGAAGGCAATTCTCAATGTATCCCTCTAGATTCTTCAAGAACATGCCACAGAGCTTGAAACTGTGCATTCTCATGGATTCATTGAGTGAAATAACTCGAAGTTGATGAAGTTGTTTCAGAATGTAAAACTATTGGGGTTTCTAGTCATTCTGAATGCAACTGAGTATTAGTTTAGCGATGCTTACAATTATTACATTATATCATCTACGCAATGCTAACAACACAAAATTGAAATTATGTGCAGAAACCAAAGCTTGGATTGTCGGGCACTCGCATAAAACTCAGAGCAGTCAGCTGAATGCTGTAAGATCATCAATTTTGTTGACTCACCTTCACATCTAATAAAACATTTTCATGCCTTCATTGTGTACCAAAATATTTTGTCCATCCATGATCTCTGCCATATTGTTAGTATTTGGCATTTTTGGAATAGCTGTTTTTAGCTATTCAAACTGTAATTACTGCAATTTGCTTGTTTTTTTTTTTTTTTTTTTTTTTTTTTTCTTTTTTGAACTTTTTTATATTAATTTTGTTTTTACCTATTAAAAATGTAAATTCTGCAATTTTGTTTTTTTTTTTTTTTTTTTTTTTTTTTTTTTTCATTTTTGGAAGTTTGTTATAGTAGACTGGTTTTTCAGAGTTGCTATCAAAGCAAGTCTCTTTTTGAACTATATATATATATATATTCTTTTTTGAAGGAGAAAGTCTTAAAATGATCCTCATATGATCTTGGTTTTCTAGTTTATTTTGCTTCACTTTAATCTTGTTATGTTTGTTTCAAACTGATCCATTTGGTCACAAAGTCGTTTAAATTCACTGAGCCCTAGAATTCTAAGGACAAATATTTATTGAAAATCTGAAACATCGGTCACCACAAGTCCACAATTACAAAATCTAAGTTACACGAACGTTTCAAAATTACAGCATTATCGATTATATTAGAACTCGAGAAAATTGCCATCTCAAATGATGGACTAACAAGACCGAGTGAGCTGAAGTGCTTGGGGAGACTGAAGCTTGTGCTTTGATGAAGCGTTAGAATATGAAAATTTTGGATTGTGTGGCATTTAATGGAAGCGGGAATACTTTACACTTTACTCTCCTTATCGGCAATATGCAGGCAAACCAACCCAACTCGAGTATTCATCCGTTGATACATGTAGATCTGAATCATCTAAAAACGGGTTGAGTGCTGGGTACCCACAGGTACGGATCCATTATTTGTTTATTTATTTGTGGTTGGTGAAGCTTATGATTGTGATACTATTGTCATTTGGACTAAAGTGGATGAATTAATTATAGGAGTTTACTAAAGGAGTGAGCGTGGAGATTAATAGATGAAATGACCTTGTTTCTATGATGACTTACACTCAAATTACACTATTTTTGACTTTTAAATACATATTTTGGATTTGGATTGGACCACCTTGTCTTGTGCCAATATGTTCTTCAAATCATGCATTATTAGGATCTCACACTACAATACACAGCTACGTAAAAGGGAAGTTAACTATTGGTGCTTGTTTGGTAACAAAATCCCACAAGATATAGCAAGGAAAAAGATGTAAAAGAAAATCTACATATATAAAACCATCGAACATTCCTACAATAGCCAATTGTCTTTCCCGTTGACATGAAAATAACAATTAAGCGCGTGGGTCAACTGGTAAGAGGTTGTTCTAGCTTAACATGAGTTCTTGAGTTCGAATCTCAGGATATGCAGATGTGTTAAAACTTGGTAGGGAGAGTTTTGCCGTCCTTGTGGTCCTACCCGGCTCGAATGATGATTAGTCTGGGTGTGGTAGAACAGCTTAAAGGTGTCAACCGCGAGTTTGCAGACCCCGCTCAGATAGCTCATGATTTTAGACCCCAAAAAATGTGCTCCTACAAAGTTGAATAAGGATCACTGATAGAAGTCCGGGTGGAGCTCATTGAAAAATGTGCTCCTACGAAAGTTGTGTTAGAGTTTTTTTTTTGGATGAAATGTCAATTGCTCTAGAATTTAGCCAAACAAAAACACTCTTTTGAGAGTTTTTTTGTTTACTTTGTGGCAGTATCGAAAGAAGGCTACAAGAGCACTACTAGAGTTTATGAACAAGCCTTTAGAGATCATTGTTGGACATATTTAGTTAGACACAATTATTAAGAAATATAGATTGACTAATTTGAATGTGATTTTGTTTATAAAAAAAAAAAGAAAGTTCAACATTTTTAAGTATAAGAAATAAAAATCATTATTTGCTCCACAGTAGGTTATGGAGCACCCTCAAATGCATTTGAACTTTTGATGCATGGGAGACGAAGAAAACCGTCATTAGTACCAACCAAGCTCAAATGCATTTGAACTTTTGGCTTTCTGACGGTAAAAACTCTGTACTATCTATTTTATTCCGTTTGAATTCTTAAATTTTGTTTTGTTCTCGCGACAATCGTGTACTATTCACTTTATTCCGCCTTGGTTCATACTGTTAATTTATTGACGGATTTCGTTAATAACGATGACCGGCACATTTTTATAATAAAATAATAATATTTTTAATATAAAATTACCATTTTATCCTTCACTTTTTAAAAATTATTTATATATTTATTATTGTTCAAGAACTTTGAAGACCGGCGCCGGAATTTTTAAAGTTTTTAAATTTTTCAACAAATATGAAATTATGACAAAAAACAATTAAAATTTGAAAAGAAAATCAACTCAAAAACAAAGCCCCTACCCCAAGAACAAAAGAGAGGGTTCCCAAACAAGCACTTATCCCAAAATCAATTTCTGTGTCTGCTTCTATTCCCAAACAAGCACTTAACCTCTCCATTTCAACGAGATCGCCGGAGAACGATTTCGCCGGAAATCACAGGTCCTCAACCTCTCCGTTTCAACGAGATCGCCGAAAATTGCAGGTCTTTTCTCTCTCTATCTCGACCACATGAGCCCGCATCCGTCCAGATCTGGAGCTGAACAGTCCTTCGTCGGAGCTCGCCAGAAATCGCAGGTCCTCTTTCCTCTCTCTCTTTCGTCCAGATCTGGAACAATCCAGATCTGAACCGTCCTTCCTCCATCGCCGTTGAAGCCCGGCACCGGAACCCGCCCCATCAACGCAGGCGAGCCCAACCGAGGATGGAATGGCGGTGGTTGTTTTCTAATCTTTGGGTCTCCTCCATCGTACCTCAGATGTGCCAATGATCACGTTTTTGTCAAATTAAAGCACGCTTTGGAGAGAACCTTTTTTAATTCATTTTAAGGCATTAACAAATTCTACTATTCTTGCATATAGCATGGAAAGGAAGACTTTTATTCCTCAATAAAATAATTACAGATTATAAAATGATTTGGACAAATGAAGCTCTCCCATTATTTATATTACAATACATACAAAATGAACGAATGTGATCTAATGTACAAATACACAATTTATGATTACGACTGTTTTTCTAGAATATTGTATCAATTATAGGAATCTATGAACTATTTTATACAAATTTAGAATTATCATAAGATGACTAAAATAATATGTTCTACAAACCTCTTGAACCTTCCCCAGAATGTAAAAGAAATCTTTGGGTTGAGCCATCAAACATTTGGCTGAGGACTTGCACTTTTAAGCTCTTATAAGTGCTATTTATTATACATGTGATAGTTACATGTGCAAGTTCATTTTCAAGACACATACTATTCATTTTGCATTTTTAAGCTCTTATGAGTGCTATTATTTTGCACATGATATTCATATGCTTATCATTGTGACGCTATTATCATTTGGACTAAAGTTGATGAATTAATTATTGGAGTTTACTAATTAAGCGTGGTGATTAATAGATGAAATGGCCTTGTTCCTATGATGACTTGCACTCAAATTACACTATTTTTGACTTTTAAATGCATATTTGGATTTGGACTGGACCACCTTGTCCTGTGCCAATGTGTGCTTCAAATCATGCCTTATTAGGATCTCACACTACAATGTACATCTAGGTAAAAGGGAATTCAACTATTGGTGCTTGTTTGGTAACAAGATCCCACACGATATATTAAGGAAAATGAGGTCAAAAAAAAACATCAAGCACAAACGCGCACGTATATAGAGAAATGCGAGCTTAAAACAATTAAAAATTAGCTTAAATTAAGCCACCAATAATATTGTGACAATCCATTAACATAATGAGATACAACAAGTCACTCCGTTCTTACAAATTTATTGGGTGGATATGAGTTAAACTTTAGTGATGTATCAAGTTATGATTGGCTTGACTTAGACCAATAAAAAAATAACATGATTTAAATTTTTTTTTGTATTTGTATGAAATAGTCTATTGTCTTTTTCATTAATTTGAAAACAGTACATAATAATACTATAAGCTTTTGGCGAATTTAACAAAAAATAATTAACACAAGTTGGGTGGAGCTCCAATGGAAAATGAGTGGAGCTCCGATGGAAAATGAGTTTCAACACGAGTTGGGAAATTTTTTTTGGATGAAACTTCTATTGCTCCAAGATTTAGGGCTTGTTTGGTAACTATACTCAAATTCTATTTGAAATGTATATAGATATTTTTTTGAGATTTTTATGTTTGGTATCTCTACTTTGGCAACAATGTTTATAGACATTGGCAAAAGCCACCACTGTTCCCACATGCTAGGTTGCTCCTGTAGGAACAGTGAAAATGTCTTATGACATTTTCTTTCCAAATTGCCCTAACTTCTCAACCATCTCTCAACATTCTCTCTCTCTGTTAATTGATGAATTGATGGTCTTTAATGCATTTGTCAACTATCTCTCATTGTTCTCTCTCTCTGTTAATTGTTTAAAATTTTCACAAAAATGGTTCAGAAACATTGTATGGTATACCTTGCACAAACATGAGAATACCTCACTATTTGTTATATTACAATTATGTATCTAAGTGATGGACCATGTAAAATGTGAGGTACACCATCAGATGGTAAACTCATGGTTTACCTCTGCTTCTTGTGTCTATGTGGTGGACCCTTTAAAATGTAAGGTATACCGGTCAGACGGTAAGCCCACATGTTCATGTTGGTTTACCTTACGTTTGTTACCTCCGTCTGATCGGTGGACCCTTTTGAATCTGAGGTATACTGATCAGACGGTAAGCCCACATATTCATGTTGGTTTACCTTCAGGAGTCACTTTTCAATTATAAATATTTTTTCTTTTATTATATTACTTTTATTATATTAAGGGCAATGTGGTCATTTCAACATAACACACCTTCTTTTAGACAATTTTACCAAACAATAATTTTTTTCTTAAACTTCTTCCAGACATTTTTTTGCCAAACAAACCTCTTATTCTCTATAGACAATGAAAACTCTTTCCAGCTAACTCTATAGACATTTTACCTCTATAAACGTTGAGTAGACTTACCAAACAAGGCCTTAGCCAAACAAAAACACTATCGTAAGATTCTTTGTATTCTTTGTGATAGTCTCAAAAGAAGGTTGAATGAACACTATTAGAGTTTCCGAACAAGCCTTTAGAGATCACGGTTAGACATGTTTGGTTAGACACAATTACGAAAAAATAAATCGATTAGTCTGAATGTGATTTGTTTTGCAAATGAATTGAATTATATAACACTTTAAACTCGAAAGTAAAGATATTATTTTAAAGTTCTCGTTTAACTCGGAATTAAAAAAACATTTTAACAAGCGAATATTAGTATAAAATTGATGATTAGACATTTTTCGAGCGTGAAAATGTAGTGATGATTGGTGGCATCCAATAAAAATAAAATAATGATGGTGTGGGGGTGTAGCTATTGCATATGTAGAAATGACTTATCACATCATCAACATCTCACCGAAATCAAAGGGTGAGATGGGAACCACAATTATATACTATCATGTGGATTCTAATGGAATTGTTGCCTCATCATCATAATTAGATCATCCACTTTCATGCAACAACCCATGATTCAAATCAAATTATATATGGTTGTTCCATGATCCACTTTCTTGCATTGCTTATTATTTTTATGCCAATGAAAGAAGTTATGAATTTGACCACTCTCTCTTTTTTTGATATAGTTTCATGTCTAATCGGTGTTCTTGGGTCATATCGAATTGTCCTTCGACATCTATTCAAGCTTTGAACTTTTGCATGAATTAATAATATAAGTTCTTTTGGCTTAAAAAAAAAAAAAAGGAAAAGGAAGATGAAAGCATCAACAACTGTATAGTCATTTAGTATAAATTATTTGAAGGATTGTTGTTTGGGTTGTGACGATTTTTTTCTTATTTTATAAGCAATCTGACATCAGGCCTGTAAAGACTTACCATGTTAGTTCACTTAGTTGTTAGTTATTCCCTTAAATTTATAAATCTCATCCTCTCGTCGACAAGAAAACTCGAATTTGAGACCTCAAAAAGAATCCAAAATGCATCAACCGCTTGACTCAACATGCCTTAGTTGATTACGAGGGACTTGAAGTTTGATTTTTCTTTTTCTTTTTTCATAAATTTTTTACAAGAGTTAAAGCGTATGTTAAATTACTTTTTGTTCTTAACAATTTCAATTTTTTTCCCCTCACATTTCTTGCTAAATATATTCAAGCTTCTGTATGTGATTTTGAGTTGAGTTTTAGATTATATAGTACCATT
>JAYMTA010001211.1:0-21178 GCA_036897625.1 Pelargonium cotyledonis
TATATATATATATTATTTTTCCAGGTGGCATTCAATTTGCTACAGCTCAATTACCTTTTCTTGAACTTATGGATTGTGGAATGAGCATATGTGATCCCAATTCTGAGATTTCTACTTCTGGGGAAAGCGCTGATCATGAACCACAACAAGCTCCCAACAGCAAACTACACCTTATGTATCAGAAGCTTATTATAAAACATGGCCGGTTGAAGAAGCTCAGTTTGTGGGGTTGTTCTGGCCTAGATGTAAGATTCTGAATCTAGAATGCCTTACAAGCATTGGTGCATGCTCTGCTTCTCTTGATTTTCTAAATTTCTTGTTCTTTTTTCTTACTGAATGCAGTCCCTGTACTTAAATTGCCCAAAACTCGAAGATCTGAATCTAAACTCCTGTAACAATTTGTATCCAGGTGTGTTTCTGACATCATCTTTTAGGCATGATCCTCAACATTAGTGTATAACTCAATATAATTAACTCAATTGTTGTTTATATCCCCAGAGAGATTGTTGCTTCAGTGCCCCAGCTTAGAAAGTGTATACGCATCAGGTTGTCAAGAGTTATTAGTAGGGGCCATTCAAAGCCAGGCAAGTTTTTACTTTCTTCATTTACTGCTTGTAACATGTATGCAATTTACAAATCTAATCTTAAAGCTGGTTGATTACATCTTTTATGTAGTTTTTGGGAAAATTATACATGCAAATCTGAAAATGTAACTTCAAAAGCAATATGTTAACATCAGCCTAACATTAATTAATGTACAAAGTTAGTACACATCGTCAAATTTACAACACATATATTGTATATTCTCAAGATTAGTCTCATATTTCATGTTCATTTGTTTAGGGGACCAATTGCTTTTGATGCACAGTAATTTTGACTCTACTAACTCTTTTCTAAATTAATAGTTTGACCCAAATCTGACCACAAGTTTATGTACAAAGAACTCATTTGATAATTTATAGACTAGATGCAGTATGCTCATTATGCTAGTCATCAATTGTTGTTAATTTTGCACTATGTACTTACAGGTTCATAATGATTCTGATGCATTGGAAAGTCAATTCCCATGCAAACGTTTAGCTGACGGCTCCAAGAGGATTCGGGTGCCTCAATTTCTCTATCAGCAGGTAATTTTGAAAACTCAGACAAACACTTCATTTATCTCAATATATAGGTAATTAGTTGTGAGAACAAAATGGAAATGAAATTAATTTCCTTTCAAATTTACATGAAAAATGACTTAGGATCAAGAATCTCATTTTTTTTATATAGTTTAGTGCACATCACTTAAGTATTGAGAAAGATATTTGGCTTTATTCTCTACATCCAGCCTAGCGAAGACAATTTGGGTTTTGCGTTGGGTTGACCCAAATCTGACCACAAGAGGTTTGTGGGTTGCCTAACCTGCCCTGCATTTTCTTATTTGCACGACCTAACGCTAACATGATCTGTTTAATAATTGTGCTGAATGGTTGGGCACAAATATGATACATGATAACTTAAAGAGTTGTGTTTACACGGGACAATTGACACAAACACAACTTAAAACATTTTGCACGATAACACCAATACGTTTGACGTGATATTATCCAACACGTTATCATGATTAATTTATAGTTATACCCTTAAGTGAGTTTGTCACAACACAAACACAGCATAATTACTAAATGTTAGCCCTTACGAGTATGGATCCAAACTGCTAGCTCTCCAACCAATGTAAGTTTGTAACATAACTTCGCTTTTCTATTTGCAGCCTTCCGACGAAAACAGGAAGCGAAAGAGAGTCGAGAGACGGCTGTGTAATGTGCTTGTGGACTCATAGTATGTTCTTAGTAATTCAGTGTAATCTGTTGTTTTTTATGATAGTTTCCTGAGGTTCTGAGCCTTGTGGAGGTAAGTTTTTTTTATCCCTCAAGAAGTGGTTAGATTAGAGCCCGGTGCTCAGTAAATTTTACATTTTCCTCAAAAACACAAATTATTTCATATATAATTTTTCTAAATCCAAATGTAAAAGTATGATACTGGACCAGCCCTTTTGTGCTTTTCAGCTCTCATCTAGAATAAAGGTTTGTACTCTTTTAAATACCTAAGGGTTGATAAAGATTTGTACTCTTTATAGTTTCCATCCAGAACTGTAAAGCCACTTGAAATGGGCACAGTATGAGCAATAGTCAGTCTGATCGAATTGGATTTAGTTCGAATTAGACAAATCTGCTCATTTTATACTAAAATAATTGGATTTGTCTGATATGATCTTGACCAGTTCGTTTTTTCAAGGAAAATCTGATTTGATCCGAATTTGATTGGATTTTCTTGAATTGAATTTCAAATGTTTGTTGATTTCATTCAGATTGTGTACTCTATTAGTATATATATTTTTTAAAATCCAAATTCAAGACGTTTATGTTGCACGTGTGGGCTTAGGTCCACCCTCTCAATCACTACTATCACATCAACATTTAATTCATCACACGTGTACAATAATTTGATGTCTATTGTCTACACAGTACACATGAATCTCTTTTTTACTCCTTCCATACCCATTATCTTCTTTGCATTTATTGTGCATAAAAGTGGTGAGCTAAAGATTGGAGAAGCTTATCATTTTCATTAAGTAATCACTTGTGCACTTGCAACCATGGAGAAGAACACAATTTACTAGAAATTGGCTTTGCTTGGAACTTGGAAGTATAATTTTGGAGAGAATCTCAATGTATCGCTTTTATTCATAAAATAAATATAAAAATTTGAGCAATGTTTTTAATAAATTATTTCTCTTCAAAGTGTAATATTTTAACACTAGCTGAACAACATGATTCTCGTAATAAAATTTCACTTTCACGGGTATATGTTTTCTATTTTCTACCCTTCAAACTCATCCTCTACTATGACTTGTACCAATAATGGATATGTTTCGGGATCAAAAAGTTTGGCCAAGCTTTACATTGGCACCAGAAAACAAACTTGACCCATATCTCCAAAAGTCATTGCTCTCTCTCTTTCTATTAAAAGTTCAAATATAGGCTTGGATGATGGCTTGATGGAGAACCTATGTCCAAGCCAAGTTTAGGATAGATATGATAGAACCATAGCTTATCTTTCAAACGTCCTACACAAACATCCAAATTTGTTTGGTATTATATCAATTCAAGATATTTTGAGGATTGTTTGGTAAAGCAAATATATATAAGTTACAACTTAGTCGATTTGATTGGATAAAAGTGAATAATTCATGCTTGATTTAGTCGGTTCATGAAAAAGTTTTCTAATTTGTCGATTTTTTGGTAAAACAAATATGTGTTGCAGCCAAATGGATTTGACGGATTGAAAGTAAGAAGTTCACGCACGGTTTAACCGATTTATGAGATAATCGTGTAGTTAGACCATCATAGTTGCAGAAAATGAAATCATCACAATGATAGATATTATTTGAACACCGAATCTTTCTCAATCATTTTGTGATATTTTTTTAGTATAGTTGACCTAAATTCTAGTCCTTATCTAAGTTTGTGAGTTTGAATTCAAAAAATGTAATATGAACCTAACCTAACTGAAAGAGATACAAATTACAAATTTTGAATTGAATTTCGAGTTTTATGTATAAAATGTGGGGCGTCATATGGGTTTGTCTAAAGTACCCCGAAAAATAAATGAGTCCAATGCATGCATCCCGACCTCAATAAAATGTATATTCAATTTCGAATATATGAGAATTCAAATCTAAATTGTCAGTTCGGATTCAATTTCGAATATATGAGAATTCAGATCTAAATTGTCCGTTCGAAAAGCCATGGACTTTGACAACGAATCTCCACATGCCATGTATACCATCCATGAGCCAACCCATTTAATTATATGGTCCCACCAAGCTCAACCACATGGGCATGTCCGGCCAATAATCGACATCCACGTGGGGCCTAGCCACATGAGTTTGTACCATTCTCTTCTCCATCCAACGCTCCTTGATCCACTCCATCAATCTGGACCGTCCATTCCAGGTCTACGGTCATCAATACCATCGGCTGTGCTTGTCCCTCCTCTGTCCCCTCTCCCCATAACACCAAACTCAACATGTGACCAGCAATCAGCTCTACCTGTACATGTCGATAGAATTTAATTATTTGTCAACTCTCCACAGCAAGCGCGTGGCCAGCAGTCCCACGAAAGTCCCCTCTTGCCTCCTCCATGATTGGCCGTCTTGTAAACGCGTTAGATTCTGCGAGTGGGCCAATCACCTCGCACGTACGATTCTCATGCACGTAGAGATGTGCTAGCTTCTATATAAAACTTGTTGCGTGTCACATATTTCTCATCAAACTCTCAACGAACTCATCAATTTGGTTTCATAGCCGAGAATATCATATCGTCGGAGTTTAGTTATCATCGTCTTGTAATTAGTATCAAAGATCGGTTATAACTATAAAAGATCTTAACTTGCTTCTTAAAGTGGAAATGGAAGCATTCAGGGTTCACCAAAACGATCTGAATCTTAAGGCGACCGAGCTAAGATTATGTTTACCAGGAAGCGATGAATCTCCTAGTCCTAGTAAAAAAAGAGCTACACCTGAGGCATCAGAGGAATTAACCGAAGACATTGCAACTCCTTTGAAGTAAGTAATTTTTATCGTTAACTTGATATTACATATCAGTTTATGTGCACTGTACGTAATAGAATTGCTGACTTACATTTCTTTTGGTTGATGAAATGGTGTAGGGCACAAGTTGTGGGGTGGCCGCCGATAAGATCTTACCGGAAAAATAGTCTACAACAGTTGAAGAAAGCAGAGGTCGAGGTCGCCGGAAGGTTGGTCAAAGTGAGCGTTGATGGAGCTCCTTACCTCAGGAAGATTGATCTTAAGGTTTATGGAAGTTATTCTCAGCTCCTCAAGGCTCTAGAAGAAATGTTCAAGCTTGCTATTGGTATGTATACAAAATATATATTTATTTTTTTACTGTGACGATTGAAATGAACGACCTGTTAATATTTGAAATAAATCTGACCCGATGTTCCGTTTTTAATATAATTTCAGGCAGTTACTCAGAGAGGGAAGGGTACAATGGATCTGATTATTCTCCTACTTATGAGGACAAAGATGGTGATTGGATGCTTGTTGGAGATGTTCCATGGGAGTAAGTTCTATATCTCTACCTCTCTTTTGATTGGTAATTCAAGTGACAATTCAGATTTTAGGTCGGTTTTTAAAGACAAGTCGGAAAATTTTAACCCTGGCTTGTATTGGTCTATAAATAATTTATATTATGGACATTTCAATATTTCATTGACTTACAAGTTTCTTTCAATTTTATGTTCCTACAGGATGTTTATTTCCTCCTGCAAGAGGCTGAGAATCATGAAAGGATTGGAAGAAGTTAGAGGAACCAATTGTGAATTACTCGGTTCATTGGTGAAAGTCTCGTGCACTGAATCGTTTGATTTATGTTGTGGCAATTTTTAATGGCCTCCTTGGTTTTTTCTTTTGTAAGCATCCAAATCTTATAGTACATAGAGATGTATTGAGAGTGAAACAAAGGTCCAGAGATGATCCAACTGTACAAAAGATGAAAATTCTTTTTCTCCCAAGTTTGGCTATATATATATTTATATGAATATTTCTGTATACACAGCAATGTAAAATTTCATTTCAAAGAAGAAACAAAATGAAAGTTTTGTACTTCGGTAATAATGGAGAAAATACAAAATCCGTAGTTTCAGTCGATGTCAAACAGCACAGATTTAGTAGAATTGGCAAAATATCATCTCAACAATCACGATAATATTGCAAGAACTCTGTCGTTTCAATCGATGTCAAGCAACATAGAGTTAGTAGAATCGGCATCAAATCATCTCAACAATCACGATAATATTGCAAGAACTTACATTAGACTTGATAAATTCAGCATCAAATTGCTAGTTTCAATCTCAACAATTACAATGATAAAATCACATCGCTAGAAATTGCATATACTTGCTAAATTCAGCTTCAAATCATCTCAACAATCACTATAATATTGCAAGAACTTACATTAGACTTGATAAATTCAGCATCAAATCGCTAGTTTCAATCTCGACAATTACAATGTTAAAATCATATCGCTAGAAATTGCATATACTTGCTAAATTCAGCTTTGAGACCCAACACAAGGTCCATCCCATCTTTTTATCCAGCCGAATACTATAGACCTCAACATTTGCTAATAGTGATTGTGTTGGAAACATTATCAGATAACAAATTCTCCAATTTCCATATACATAAAAGGTTCAAGTATATAAATCAAGTAATGTCAAGAATAGTTAAACAGAATCCATGAGGTTCTCTAAAAACTGAACAAATACAACTATACAATGAACCACTGCGATGCAACCAATATTTGATATTTGGGGGGATAACGTATACTACCAGAAGTTAAAAGTGCAAGAAATCATGTGTTTTAGAATCCTGCTCTCGAAGAGACCCCATCCTCATATCGAGTATCCCTAGTTGGGATTTTACCCATGGCGGGTTGTATTTTCCTTCTATCCACAGAGCTTCTCCGGTATCTTTGTGCTTGAAATCCGGGTAATTTGGACTTCTCTGCAAATCAGAAAGAAAAGAAGAAAAAAAGAAAAAAAGAAAATGAGATATGCTTCTCTTTCCGTGAACATTTAAATAAAGTAAAATACACACGCTGCATCAATGCTGACATGATGTAACTGAAGTATCCCGTAAATGAACAATATTGGAATACAACAGCATGTACAGATAAGCATATCATTTTAACTGTTTATCACTTTTATTCAAAGCAGTACTAATTAATATAGAGATAGACAAAAACTGCTTATGAGTTGTTTTTTAGAAGTTAATCAAAACACTCTCCAAGTTTCCTTCCAATGACCATTTGGACACATGGTCAAAGTATGAGTTATTTGAATTAATATAGAGATAGAAACAAAATACCTTGTTCTTCCGGTTATCCCACCATTCCATGGGATTATTGAAGAAAGCTTGCCAAAGTTCTTCGGCTGATTTTTGATTATTTGGGGTGTCGTTGCCCAGTTTTTGATTATTTGGAGAGCTGTTGCCCCAGTTTTGATTATTTGGGGCATTGTTGCCCGGGTTTCTACCTGCAAGAAAATTGTACAAACATTAACAGAGAATAAAGAAAACAATGATACCCAGCTTAGATTAATTTTTCGAGAACAATGACTTGCCAGCAGTCATGTTATTGTAATCACGATCATACAACGATGTTGGCGGAGTGCTTTTTTCAATGAAATTTAGTTGCTGAACAACTACCTGGAGGATATCCAAAGCATATCAGTTTCCCGAAGAAACAAGGATAGTAGACTACAGTAACTTGTGTGGAGAACAAAATACCTTGTAGAAGGTCTGTTGTTTTCCACCGTCATTTTCAACTGTATCGGTAATTAATCGACCAGAAACGGCAATCTGTTGGCCTTTTTGCACATGCTCATAAGCTACATGGGCAATCTCATCCCAGAATGTCAAATTGATCCTGAAACAATTAGAATTATCTTGAGAGAAAGGAAACGACTGAAAACATATGGAATAAATATTGTTTCTTTCAAAGACAAACAAAAAGGTTAGCTTGAGGTTTAGAAAGAGATTAAAACAAAGGTGCTCGTAAGGCAAATGCTTCTCTAGAAATACTACCCACCAAAAGTGGTTCTGTGTGATGAAATTCTACTTCAGTTGATTCATATTCCAACAAAATCAGCCGTGTATGTTTAGCATGAATTTTCAAATACAACTAGCTTCATAAAGAATTAAATAAATACATATATAAATAGTCTAAAAAGCTCCTAATTCTAATCACTAGCCGGCACTTATGGTAACAGTTTGATATGTAAGCATACCATGACCACTTCCGAGAACTCCATTGCACAGTTCATTCATGCCATGATGCCTAGAAACCCATGTGCATAATTTTAACATCACATGAAATCGATACTTAATATTGCACAAAATTAAGAGTTGGCTCTTACATTCCCTTTTTCTATTTCCATGTACTAATCTAAGTCTTTCAACTCGGCTTTCCATTTTAACATCACATCAGTGTGCTCTTGTTGTAACAAACTCAACGATTTTAAGTGAGATATTGTCGTAAGTCGTAACTAACAAATCAAAACCCAAAGTGGACACTTCTTTTGAGACAGATTTTCATAGAGCAAGTGACACTCATTTTGGTATAGAGGGAAGGGTGTCTATAATTCACGGAAAAATTTCTTGCTTCAATATAAGTTAGTTTGTACCTCTTGTAGTTCTACTTGTAACCAACTCACGAGTTCAAGCTAACTTATGTTAAGGGTATGGCTGGTAATTCTCGCATAAAGTGCACTTATTTTGGGGTCGAGTGAGTATTGAACTGTAAATTTCTCATCGGCTTCGAATGAGCCACTCATTATTTCAATGAGTTGTCATAATCTAATCGATTTGGAGTAAACTAAGCCAAACCAATTACATATATTAATCTTCGGACCATAATAAATAGAGCCTTATCTACTGAGCTTGAATCAAAACAGTATTAAAATTTCAAGCAACCATGAAGTAGAAACATAACCATGAAGTGTCGGTGGGCGATTTCCGGACGGCGAGGCGGGTCCAAGCGACGACCTTTCCGGAAGGAAGGTGCTTGATTTCAACCGGAGCTCCGACATTGCCGATGAGCTGCACCGAGTTACAGAGCTCCTTCTTCCACGGAATCTCAATCGGCTTCGGGTACACCGTTTGGTTGTATCCGTTGTAGCTTGTAGAGCACCTGAGACGCCTGAATTGATGCTGGGTTTTCGATTTCAGCGAGCAAGGGAAGAGAGGGTTTTGGGATATGGATGGGATTTTGGTACTTGGCGATGGGTTTCTCGGAAAGCAGAAGAATTGGTTCGCCGGAGAAGATAGGGTTTGCTCTAGAGCCATTACAGAGCTCCGGCTCTGGAGTCTATCTTCGATTTCTGTATCGGCGCGAGAGAGCGAAACAGAGGAACGAGAAAGGGAGTGTTTGGATATTTGTTTTCGAAGTAGTGTTGGTGTTGGAGGTGGATTGGGCTGCAACTTGGGCTTTGGGCTTTGGAGAGCACGTCGAAATGGGCTGGGCCCAAAGCCCGAAAGGGTATTTTGGAGTTTTCTACGAAAGTGTTGCATTTTGGGTCAATGTGAGAGGTGTGCTTTTAAAATTATTCGACTACAATAGTCTCGATATGTGCATAAAATTAGTTTGTTGACACTCTCACTGCTTACAACGACGACGACGACAAAATGCTAATTGGCCCAACTAAACAAAATTGAAGATTTTCCCTTCTGGTGTTCTCACTATACTTCCACGAACGATTGCAAAGGAATGGAGCCTATGAACCACCTTCAACGATCAAAATTGATATATGAACACAAGTAATGAAGGGCTCTATGGACGCAGGAAGAAACAAAAACCCTTGGGTGAATGATATTTATAGTTTCCCATAAAAAGTAAAAAGAAAAGAAAAGGAAGTTGTGATATTCATGAGTGTGTTTGGGATTGACTTGTTGCGTATTCTTGTTCGTCAAGTAAGCATGCTTTAAACGTAATGGTTCAACGTATCAATCTCACAAATTTACAATTATTTTCTAAAAATTAAGTTTGATGACTATGTGATGAAAACTGAAAAGACTGTCTAATCGTTATCACGATTTTTCATTATTATTAACTTTGTGAAGAGTCGTGCCTTTTTAAATGTGGTCAACAGTAGCATTAATGTGACATATTACTTTCTTATGGAAATTACCGTTACAGAAATATATATCACTCACTCTTAAATCCTTATTATAGTTCATCCAACAAACCATAGAAAGAAAGAGTTGTCACCTTCACTTTTGTATAAACAAATGGATTTGATTCACATTAACTTCCTCAATCTTGCGAACAAATTCAATTTACGACATAAACAAATAGATTTGATTTACGTAAACTTCTTCAATCTTGCGAACAGATTCAATTTACAACATAAATAAATGGATTTGATTGACATCAACTTTCTCAATCTTGCAACAAATTCAATTTATGACACTCCCATTTAGAAGTGTTCAACATTTAGCCATATACTCATTGACAATAACTACATATCATTTTATCAATACAATGTATATGCAGAAGCAGAGCATCTCAACATTCACAAAAATAAACTATTTTCCTTAAATTCAATATGCAAAATGTTTCATTTCCAAATCATTATGAGAGAGAAGTTAATGGGCCTGACCAGACCCTTCAACGGCCCAAATTCAGCCCAAGATGTAAAGCTCAATGGGCCGTGTCTTCGGCGCGCTATAATACGCCTCCTTGTTCGTGTGTCGTCCACTCGTCACTGCGACTCATTAACTACCAATCACCCTGTGCGCAGTGCGCACCCTGTGTACGATAGACATCACCACTGACCCGACCTCGACGAGAACTACAGATTAGACACAAAGCTCCATTTCAGCTCTCTCTCTCGCTCCCAAATCTCCGCTCCACGCCCTCTCTCTCGCTTCCGTCTCCTTCCAGAATGTTCGCTCGTTTAGCGTCTAAGCGCATTCTCGAGATCCGCCAAGTTTTCCGGCAATCTCCTCAGGTTTTGATTTCTCATTTCCTCGCATTTTCTCGGTATCCAAACACCGCCGATCAGTTATGTAATTCGTTTAATTTTCTATAATCTCGTGTCTTGCAGAGTTCTCGATCACTGTCTACTGCGCTAAACTATGTAAGTTCGCTTAATTAGGGCTTCGATTTTCTTCGATTTCTGCAAATACATTTATATATATGCGTGTTATTTGTGGATTTTGCTGAAATGATTTGGTTTATGTGCAGCATCTTGATAGTCCAGATAACAATCCCGACCTTCCATGGGAGTTTAGTGAAGCTAACAAACCTAAGGTGAGTGTGAAATGTTAGCGTTAGGTTAAAGTGTTTTTGGACATTAGGAATTGTCTGGATGAAGGTAAAGAATAAGCGTGTGCGCATTATGATATGTTGCTAGGTTATTTCATCAATTTTTGTGACCTTTGGTTTTGTAATTATGATGGAAACGAATGTGCATTAATACAGAGCTTGTTGCGCATTTTGTCTTTTCAATTGTGGCATTGGACTTAGCTTCACTTGGAGTTTTGAATTTTGAATCGTGGTATACACTATGTAGCTCAATACAAGCCTTGTTTATAGTGGTAGTTCAGTATGTTTATGTTGGGCTCATAAGATGATTGGTAGGTTCTCAAAAGTTGTTTAACTTTTCTCAGTTACAGTGGTATTGTATGCATAATTCAAAGCTCGTCTCCTTAATGACATTTCAGGCCAGTGCTCATATAGACTATAGAGGCTTATTGCATTGAGTGCTTCTTTCATTATTGAAATGCAATTATGGTGGATGTTGGCGTAGTAGATTTTCTACCCAAAATGCCTGTAATTATTTTTGGCTCAATATCAACCTTGAATAATCATAAAACAAAAACATTTACTGATATAAACAACCTGCACATTCCTTGAGACAAATATGTTTCACATAAATATATTCATTTGTAACAATTGTTTTGTTTGGCAGTTTTAATCTCATCTTCTTATTCTTCAAATTTGTGCATGGATAGGTTAAGGAAATATTATCGCACTACCCTTCCAACTACAAGCAATCCGCAGTTATTCCTCTATTAGATCTTGCACAGCAGCAGCATGGAGGATGGCTTCCTGTTTCTGCAATGAATGCAGTATGTTGACACTAATGCATGAATATTTAATTCTGGCCTATTTTAATGCATACGTCAATATATCTGAGCAGCTTCCTGCATCATTGTCAACTTATACTGATACACTTGGTATCAATATGCTTATTTATTCTTGATCTTTGATGATGATGTGTGCATGTGCGGCATAATTCGGAAGATTATATCCTTGCCAAAGCTATTTGGCTTTTCATTTCATCCTGTGTTTTGTTGATTACAATGTTACATTAAATGTATTACAGTGGGAGAAAAGATTTGCATGTACAACATTCATAAATCCTCTGGCTTGTTCTTGGCTACCTACTAACCACCTATGATTACTATAGTTTCCAAACTTTAAAAGTGGAGTTGATTTTAATCCATACACAAAGTATAGGATTTGCAAAATGAGAGTGCAAGTAACCCTTTAAGCAACTTTTTCTAACTCTCTGGTTGCATTCAGTGCTCATTTGTCCTGGAAATAATTTATCATTTGGTTAGAAGAGATATCAATTCTGTGCAGCTGAAACGATGCATTTGACAGTCAGTGCTTTATCATTCTAGACTATACTGTTGCATGCATGTTGGACAATAAAAAGCCATGAAATTGTTTCTATATTCCAGGCATTCCTCATATCAATAAGCTGATGCTTTTACAGTTTGTGTATACTGTTGACTCATATCTCTGTTGTGGACTTGTGGTTATTTGAAATGGCTGAAAAAGTTATTAAGTGCATGCAGCTAGTCACTTTTTTAACTATTGTAGACCCTTGCATGCATGTTAGAAAGAATACCTAACAATTTGTTTGTGGATTTAATACATTTTGTATGACTTATTGGTGCTTTTTTATGCCATTACATGTATATGGCTAAAACTCTGCTTGACAATGAAGTATTGCTCTTTCTGTTTGGGTAATTACAGTTGCTTGTGATATTTGCCACATTAACTATTAAGGGAAAAATAGATATAGTGCTTATAGAAATCAAATGTTTTATAAGTTAAAATAAAAAGTTGAAAAAGAACAAGACAAAAGCATTGGTATTCCTGCTTGGAATGGAGTGCGAGTTTGTTTTGTACTTAAATACTTGAATTGTGATCCAGGTGGCTAAGGTTATAGAAGTTGCTCCTATACGAGTATATGAGGTGGCCACATTTTACTCTATGTTCAATCGAACAAAGGTGAGTAAAAACAACTTTGCCAAAGTTTTACCCTACCCTTATGTATAAAGAACAAGAAAAAAAGAAGATTATACCTTGGCATTTACCATTTCTCAATTATCCAAGTAGCATTTACCTACATGCACATGGTTTTGCCTTCAGGTGGGTAAGTACCACTTACTGGTTTGTGGCACGTCGCCTTGTATGATTCGTGGGTCACGAGACATTGAGGATGCTTTACTGAAACACTTGGGAGTGAAGCGCAATGGTAAATATTTTGGTTTCTTTTGTTTGTGTTTACAGCTGATGTGTCATGACTTTTGATTTAACATTTATGTATCCATGGGTCCGCAATGTGCAGAAGTAACCAAGGATGGGTTGTTCTCTGTTGGGGAGATGGAATGCATGGTAAGTTGTTGCACGTGTTTATTTTTATATTCTAATCTGAACTTGATTCATTTGGTCAGTCTCTGGCACAATAACTACTACTCAAGATACGATTGTAGTGATTGGCGGGAAAACAAACCGGCTAGTAATAGAGGAACATCGCTACTACTATGCATTAGAATAAAATATTTGGTCATGTTTTGTGTCATTTATGATTAGATTTGAGACATTTTGCAATTAAAGTTTTTCCGATAATTGCAGGGATGTTGTGTGAATGCTCCTATGATAACAGTGGCTGACTACTCCAACTGTTCTGAAGGATACAGTTACAATTACTATGTAAGTCCGTGAAAACCCTCGCAGTTTCATTTTCATAATGCCTCCTGCACTATTGCACAAGCTTTTTGAATCCTATGTGTATAAATCCCGAACGGTAGTTTTTTATATGATTAATGTTTAGTGAATTCACAATTGACTTCTGGATATATCCCAAATGGTATGGATTGTGCCAAAGATTCAAAATTGAAAACATACTTTTTCTTCGAGAAACTAATTTTCTTCACCTTTGGGTAAGAATTTGCAACTACTTGTTGTCTATAATGTTCATGTATTGTCCAATGCAGGAAGATGTTACTCCAGAGCGAGTTGTTGAGATAGTCGAGAAGTTAAGAAAGGGAGAAAAGCCTCCGGTAATCATTGAATCCAAATTACTTTTCTTTCAACAATCATTGTTCTGTGTTCTAACCTCCGTACTCTATTTTTCAGCATGGCACCCAGAATCCCCGACGAATCATGAGCGGCCCAGAAGGCGGGAATACAACTTTGCTAAGCGACCCAAAACCTCCACCATGTCGGGATCTTGATGCCTGCTAAGGATACAATATTTATTGTCTCAATAACACAAAGCGTTGAAGTTGCTGTGCACTTAAGACTCCGATTGAAACTCCGAAAAGCCCAAACATTTGTTTGTATTTTGCTGCCAGTATGGTTTCTGGCGGATAGTTTAGTATCATAAAATCCATATTGTTTTCAGCTATATGGAGATGTTTTTGTAATCGTTGTGATGAGCCTTCCTGTTAATTTGTTGAGAGTGAAATGTTTCTCTCAGAAATTCACATGCTCTTTTGATTTTTAAGCTTTACATGTTAACAAACACAAACAGCTCAATTTGGGCCGTGGGCCTCAAATGGGCCGGGCCTAAAAACAGAAGTTCATATTTTCCAACCTTTTTCCTGCCCTTTCCCATTAAGTTACAAGACTTCAAATCTTTAATACTAACCATAAGTTGCCTATGAAAATGTGTTCTTGTCTGGCCGGTTTTATGCTATCCCTGATTTTTGGATTTGTGCACTTGGAACAATCTTCTCTACTTGAACCTCGGATTTGCACTTGGATTCTATTGTAGAAAGGTGTCAATATGAAATTTGACTCGGTTTTGTTTGGAATTAGATGGATAGGGAGTATTCTGAAATTGATTAGATTAAAGTCAAACTCATTTTGGACGTCTGCGTGTTGGAATTCAAATTGTTAGCTCTGCATAAACGTCAAACTAGATGGGTAAATGTGTTGCTTATTAGTATATTTGACAATACGATCCTACAGCCCTCATTTAGGCCATAAGCCTCTTGCATTTGTCCCGTCAAATGCCAAAACACATTAAAACTGACCAAAAAAGTTGACTCGATAAGAACATGTTCTTTTTTCTGTCCATGATCTGCATTGCCAGCCTGCCATGTATACTTGTTCGGCAACACTGACTTACATTCAAATTAAACACTTTATCTAGGCTCATATTGATTGTCAACACGCATAAATTTGGCTATTAATGGTTCAGTATTTGTTTCCTTCCTCAAACGAACTTGGGTGTCAATTTTGAACCAGAGACAAGTATATAGGAAATGTTCTCTCTTGTATACTCATGATCAAGAACTTTTGAAGTTCGTATCTTTAACATACATTGAGGGAGTAATGGATATGAGTCCATGTTCGGAGAAGACTTTGCCAACCAATTGGCACTTTGAAGAACTAGGTTTCTAACATTTATAGTTTGTACTTCTTAGATGTCTCCATTCAATTTGGCGTTTGCCACTTTCCCGCCAAGTATTCTTTAATTACAAACTAATACGAGCCAAAAATTATGAAATCATGACACCACATTAAGAAGTCTATACTAAGAAGTGTTCGGCTTAAACTAAACAATCAATTCATGACACCACAATATATCCAACGATTCCCTACACCACCATATATTCATTAGAATGAATATAAGAGACATTTGGTATCTTCATTCATTTGGATTAGCCTAACTTAATTTCTTTTCCTCATACTCTTCTTTTACTTCATTAAATTTTCAGATTAAAGAGTTGTTGGAAAGAATGAAACAAAAACCAAATTCAATGGAGAGACCTCTAACAAGACTAAAATATAAATGCTCAAAACCTACTAGTTCTTCATGATTTAGCATACATATCTTATACTACTATAAAAGAAACATACTGTTTCCATTGGTTGGCTTAGTCTTCTCCTAAGGTCCATATCAACACAAAAACCATCAACTTTTGTCCATCCAAAAATGATTCAAGAAAAGAAAACAAAGAAAAGCAAGTCAAAAATAGCTTTTGGGTAAACACTAGACAAAACCCAAGCACCACAAACCAAGTTAAAAAGTGGGCACTAACTATCAAACATCAATCAATCAATCAACCAACCAACCAACCAACTATTATCCATTCTCCCTCTCCATTCCATTTGATTTCTTCTTCAAATACATCATCACCTAATTGCAAAATATAATTATATATATTTACTTATCAATCCCCTTTTACATGGGCCCCACACCCCACTAGTACCAAAAATTAGAGCCCTCCACTACAAAAGTGCTTCCCATCATTTTCCACTTCCCCACAATTGACACAAAAAAGAAGAGCATTTCAAAAGAAGCTTTGACAAATGACAATCCCTGCCCCTTTTGAAAATTAGCCATACCGTAAAGGGCTTTATGGTCTTTTCATAGGCATTGACATCAACAAAAAGCTTAAATAAAAGGCGAAAAGCTAGGGACTGTGGCGTCTGAGTTTGATTGCATATTTGAAAGAGAGCCAAGCCAACCAATTTTAATGGAGTCCGTGTGGGACCTAAGAGCATTAGGTGAGTTTTTTTCTTTTCAGATGGGGACCAGAGGAAGGGCGGCTTACCGGGTAATAGGACTAAGCTGGAGGGCTGTTCTCGGGCTTGACGATGGTCGAGGGGTCGGGTGGTTGCGTGTGGTAGATAGCCGTGGCCAGGGAGATGGGCATGATGCATAGCGCCTTTGATTGAAGGAACTGCATTGCCGCCCCAACATTTTCTTCCATGAGCTTAGCGACTTGTCTTTCTGTGCCATCGTTCGACCACTTCTCCCACGCTGGTTGGGCTCGTCCACCTTCGCCGCCTTCGTCCTGATATCAGTACGAAGAAAATGAGAACAGCATAAACAAAGAAAAACGAGAAAACAGTGCTACGAAGACACGATCTTCGGTGTTGAATAATACCTCGACAGATGATAGTGGGATATCCGTCACAAGTGGCGCCACAGCCCCAGCACCACCCAATCTGCTCATGCTTAAAACCTAATACAAAAATACAAAGAATGTGAATAAAAACTATAAATTGGATGAATTTATAGTTCAAAGTAGAGCTGGCAATTCGGACTCGAGCCAGCATTTAGACCTGATCACTTTCTGGGTTGGGTTGGGCAAAACCGCAACCCACACAACTTGCCGGTCGGGATCAGTTTTTCTCAACCCAAATTGCTAGCTCTAGGTTATAATCATTATCACAAACACCGCAACCCACACAACTTCATTTTGGATTCTCTAACATGCTAAGATAGAACTCAATAACCAGAAACCGTCAATGACGTAATCATTATCACAAAAATGATGCAGCTCACCTTAACAAACAAAAAACCAAACTTTATGCCCTCTCAAGATATGTTGATATACTTTTAAAACAAATACAGAAAACGATAATGTAAATTAGAAATACTACGATGACATCATGACATGGGAGTGCACCTTTGACAAATAGGGTGTTTGCCAATGCAACTTTTGTCAGAACATAGTGCGCCAATGGATCCTTGGTTTAGTGCAAACGGGAAATGGTAAAGACAGCTCAGGGGGAAGTAAAATATGCTAGTTCCTCCATAAGCACTTTGAAGTTTGAACAAGTATAGATAAAAAAATAATAATAATAATCCTTTTTGCCCATCAATTCTTAAGATTTGTCAAAACTATGAGGTAAGCTAGTATGGATCTGCAATACCTTTACTTGAAGCCTTAGGAACTTCACATAATCCACGATTTCATCAAGCATGGCAGCTCTATCTGACTGTAGAAACAGAGAAATATGTCATAATCAAGGGGGGGAATTGAGCACCATGCTTTCAGAGTCAACTAAGATAAAGTAAGTTTACATAATGTATACTTTAGGGCACAGTCTTAAGCAACATAATTTCAGAATGTTTAATTTTCTGCAAAAAAATTCAAATGATCAGTAGATTTTGAATAGAACAGAAATATTCCATTTTGTTTTCCAGGGAAACATAAGTCTTGAAAACCACAGATCACATGAATTGCATTGTGGTAGAAGAGTTTCTTGGACACATCTAATAGTTTCAATTCAACCAAGCTGGTTAAAATTTGCATTCAAGATAACACAATAGCCTAATGCACTTGCTCTCTACATAAATTAAATATAAATTGCACTTGATGTACCTGTTGTTACTGTACTATTTCCAGTTTTTCATTAGCATAACCTTTTTACGAAGAATTCTTCTAGATGATAAAAGTAACCAAGTTCTTATTTGCAAGATATGCCAATTTTTTTTAGAAAACAGCAGCTAAAAAGCAGTCTGTATAGTTCACTTGTCTAAGAACCTTTCTTTTTTGGTAGTTTAAGATCTCACTGCCCTAGTGATTTAGTAACCGAACATTCTATCAAGAACCTAGTTTCACCACAAAACCTATGCAATCAAGTTGGAATCTTAACTTAGTACACAAAACTCCGGAATCCACACATGTTAAAAAACCAATAAACAACCACTTTATAATTCATCATCAGCACACTTGCAAATTCTATCAGTTTACAAAATATTAACTAGTTTCAAGAGAAAAATCAACACATCTGATGACTTTACATGCATAAAGCTATCACTGAAGTTTGAATTAAGAAAAAGAAGGGGCATATGTAGATAAAAACTAACCTTGTTAACGCTAGGAACAAGTTCCTGCAAAGCCCTAATTCTTTCTGCTATTCTTTCTCTGCGCAGCTGTGCCAAAAGAAGAAAATGAAGGGTGAGTGTGCATTAACAATGGGTGAATAACAAATTTAAATTAAATAAATATATCGCTTCAAATTTCAATCCTATATGATTCAAGTATTGAATACAGATTCTTTCCTTTCCATATAATACCAAAGTACTAGACGCACAACTAAAAGAATATAAGCTACAACAAGAACACAAAAGTTCACTTCTGAAAACTTTAATCGTATCTAATGGAACAGCCTAAAACTGTGGTCCATAACAACTGAATTTCAATTTATTATTATCTTTCCAATGCATATCAAGTAATGAGACCCAGTTTTCTCCATATATTTCAGTAATTGTTCTCTTCAGTATTGCTTACCCGCTCAGCGATGCTGTGGGGATCCGTGGCCTGTCCGCGTCTTGCTCGCACCCTTGGGCGCATTGTTGGTGGGTGTGGCCCTGCAGCCATGGTATTGGACATTGGTTGACCGTGGAAAACCTGGAAAAAAATGCAAGACACTCAAGAATTTAGATGCCATCATATAAGGTTCTGAGAGCAATCCATCTGGGTAGTAACTTTGGAGAGAGAGAGAGAGAGAGAAATCAAACATGTTCAAATGCTATTGTGTAACTTAGGATCTGCATGAAGCCCCTCACCGACAGACTATAATCCTTACCTCTGCCAAATTACAATCATGTCCATCTCTCAAATTAGTTCTATCAATCTCTTAAAGATTGACTCTTTCCTCACTAACAAGGTGAGCCAAGTCACGTAGATTGTGGATTTCAAGTCTTCACAACTAGGCCTCAAAAGAATTACTCAAGACTTTCACAAATACTTAACAGAGTAAAAAAGATTGGATATAATTCTGAAGATAAAGATTATTAATCAAATATCTAATATCTAATCTTAACTAATCTAGAAAACACAGAGATTCAGGATACTCTAGACACTTGTCCTAATTCTATTATGTTTTGAAAATAATAATAAATAATGAAATTTACTCTTTCTTTCGTATCATCTAATTTGAGATAATTGCATTGCTTTGTGCTTCCTTTTTTTCTCTTTCTACTTTGTTGTTAAATCTAATTATAAAAACTATAACATCATAAAATTATGCTTTGGAAAATGGTTAATCTATGTGTCTGTGCCATGTCAAAAAAATTGACCTGTACATACTTTTCCACATGCTTGTGTATTTTCTTGTTGTCCTTAGTATGATTGAGATCATCCCTGACAATTCTCACTTCTGAAACATTCCACCAAGACCTCTTTGTACTCATTTACTTGTCAGACAGAAAAACACAGAATCTAGCCACTCACACTCATACCAAACCAGAAAGCAATTACAGATTGTGCTGTTTGCTATAGTCTCCACTCAGCTATCAGACAAAAGACGAGAACCAGCAGACAAATCTATCCCCATCAGTTCTCTTACATCAGCAAAACCCTCAAAGATTTCAATAATGTACAAATAAACATTAAAATTTGATCTCTATCAACATCTACGATCATCTAACAATAAACATCAATGCAAATGCTCTGTTTGGCTGCCGGGGAAACTGAAGGACAGAAAATGCATTAAACTGAAACAGAGTTCAAAATTCCAATTCACCAAACGGATGAGAAAAAGCTCCACTAGAATGAAGTTCTCACTTATTTTCAATTAATCTTTTCACCTATTTTAAACCGAAACAAAAGATCAGATAATTAATTTTCTTCACTGTTCCTTCACTTTCTGACCTTCCAAACAGTGAAGCAAAACCTAAGAGAAAAACGAAATTTCATTCTGAATCACAAGACTGACTTACATTTTTCACAGAAGAACCTCTGCCGTCAACGTCAAAGCGCTTGCTGCTCCCGGACGCCTCCTCGGGCTTCAGAAACCCTCCCTTCCCCTGCTCCAAGCTCAAACCTAGGGGAAAACCCGAGCCGTGAAAGCCTCCACCTCCATGACCGCCACCGGCACCTAGAGACTGAAGATGACCACCGCCGTCGCCGGAGCTGAGCTGGAGCATCATAGGAGAGCCGGCGGCGGCTGCTGCTGGCGCAGCAGCACACAAACACCCCTCCCCCCCCTCCGCGGCCACCACCAGACAACCCCCCGTCAGCCCCCGACAAGCCGGTGTTCGACGAAGCGAAGCTCGGGAGTCCGAGAATTTGCTCGAAGAAGTCATCGTTCGGGGCGTCGGGAGGGTTATTGGCCATGGTTTGGGGCTTGGAGGAACCGAGTCAAGGCGAGTCGAGTTACTGAGTTACAGGTCTCAAGGAGCATCAAATGCAAGAGAGATTGGTTCAGTTTCAGTACAAGAACTGTCTCTCTCTCTCTCTGGTTTGTGGTTTCGATTTTCTGGTGACAGTACACAGAGGAGAGAGAGAAATGCGGAGAGAGTGAGACAGAGAAGGGAAAGGAACTAAAAATGAAGGCGGCTTTATTCTGGTTAAAAATGGCGCCTTTTGTCCAAAAGGGTGCTGCTTTTCGTCATTATTACATTTGTGCCCTCATTTCCTGTCTTTTTACTTTTTTTTGGGATAACCACTTTTTTGACACCCAAACTTTCAAAAAATACTCAATTTGGTACCTAAACTTTCATTTCTCCCAATTTAGTACCCACACTTACATTTCGCACCCAATTTGGTCCCCAACGTCA
>JAYMTA010001212.1:0-21168 GCA_036897625.1 Pelargonium cotyledonis
ATTCTAACTATTTTTTATTAAACATAAAACTCAACTTCTAGCTATAATTACTTCCAGCAGCTTCCAACTGCGTCCATCCACTTTCAGCTGCTTCCAGTAGCTTGCAGTTTTACCAAACAAGGCCTAAATGGCCTGGATTTGGAGGGTTGGGTTGGCCTATGCCTATGACTGTGAACCATTACCTTCGTCACTGTTCTTTTTTTTTTTTAGTAATATCCGATGATATATTAATCAAATCTCAAGCCCAACTAATTGAATTATTACAGACTCGAGTACATAACAGAGATCAAGCAAAAGCCCACTTATAATTCCCGCATGCATGTTTAGGTGAGAATTTTCATTCTTAGTCTTAGCATCATTATAAACCACATTCCAGTTTGTTAGGCAAAAAAACACCACTGGATGCCCCAGCTCAACCAAGCACCAACCAGTTCAGAACAGAAATCAACAAACACAAAATAACAGTACATAAAATAAAATACCTAAAAAAACCTCGACCCAAACGATCCCAGACTCGCAGGCTGCCTAATTTTGACGTCTCAAAACCAAACACCGACTCCGGCACAGCTCATCTGGCGTTGCCTTCCCTTCGTATCATTTTTCCGAGCGAGCCTCCTCAATTTGGCTCGCATTGTCCTCCATCACGTTCACCTCTAGCCTACCATCATCCTCGTCGCCGATGGCTAACAATCCCGATTCCCGTCCCAACCGATCGGATTCGCCAGAACCCGTCATACCTCCACTATCACTAATCTGGTTTACTTCTTCTTCCATGGGATCTCGATCAACATCCCTACCGCCGCTCTTCACTCATCGTATCCGCCTCTCGCTTATCCTCAACGACGCTGGACTGAACCCCTTCGCCTTCGCACCACTCTTCCTTTAATGTCTTTAACTTCAAAAACCCTAAATGCCCATAAAGAGCATACTGACCACGAGAGAGAATTTTTTTTTTTTTTTAATTTTTGGACACCTTCGTCACTTTTATTTATTTATAAATTGTTAATAATATCACTATAACAAGTTAGTTAGTATCATTTAATACGTGATCATGAAAATATTACAGTAAATATATTACATTAATTAACTTTTTCTTAATTTTTCTCAAAATAGAAATAAATACACTCATTTTTGGACATAAGAAGTAATACTTAACACGTGAATCATAAAGATATAAAAATAAATACATATCTTAATTTCTTAGAAATAGAAATAAGAATACTTATTTAGACAGTTATACCCTCAATCCTACTTATTTCTTTCAATATTACCCTCTTCAAACTTCAATGTCCATCTCTTGAAATAAGATCCATATGTTACAAGACAGAGATTTCGGAAGATACAAACAACAAATTACTCAACAGAACAAAAATAACAACAATGGGCATCACAATTTTCCTCATTCTATTCTTTGCTTAAGATTTTAGTTTGCTGCCATGGCAATCTTTATTAATTCAATTTTATAGTTATTCTTATCTTAGTGTGTTGACGATTTAAGTTCGATGGGTTACAGCTTAGTTTTTTTATTATATAAAATGTTGGTAAGTTGACGTGGAATGCTAATTTGAAAAGATGTTACGTGACATCGTACTAGTTTGAATGATTTATTACCAACTACAAGGGAGAGAATTAAAAATAAAAAGGAAAAAGGAAAATTGAGGTTCATGGTTAAAGTCAAAATTTAATCAAATTCAAGGAAACAAAATCATTTAATTTATAAATAATGACGTAACAATTTGCTGACGTGGTGGTTGTTAACCTTTTATAACCGGTTATATGAATGAGAATACAAAAATTAATAGTTCAAATATCAAAACAAGAAAGAATTAAGACATAACCTAAAGTCAAAATTTTGTCGAAACTACAGAGAAAATCATTTAACCATTTCAAAAGTTATTACTTCTTCCTTAGCCTACTGCACTATTCCATGACAATATGTATGTTGCACAAGTGCTTAACAAAAATAAATAAAAACTAATGCATATATTAGTGCACCACGCCATTAAATAGTTAGTTTTGTCATACATTTTTACTTAATCACAAAAATGCTACGATATACAAAGATAAATGTTTGTGTACTGAAAACGGGGCCTAAAACCATAATTCATATAGGAAAGTCACAAACTCATCCATAACGTAACACAATATTATGAATAAAAAAATAAGAAACTCTAATAGCACAAGAGATCAAAGACAAATTTAGTACTTGACTTTTGGGTGGAAATTCAATTTGGTACACAAAATTTTATTTTCAACTTAATTTGATATTCATTGTTAGATCTGTCAAAAGAACCGTTAAATGATATTCATGTGTAATATGTGCTGTTAAAGTGTCACAAGTGCTTTGATGAGGCAAAATATTACACTAACCCACTGCTGAAGTGGAAATTAATATTTTTTAAATTAATAAAAATGAAATTGATAATAGAATACTCATTAATGGTAACGATGGTAATAACATAAAGGCATCAAGACCCTTATAAATGGTAATGGTGGTCGCCGGAGATCTAGCCGGAAAATTAGTTTTAAAGCCTGCCATCGTCGTTGTTGAGCTCTTATCCTCTTTGTCGATATCTCCACGGTTGCGATGTCGGAGTGGGGCTCGCCTGGTCACGCGCCACCGGGAGTTGCATTGCCACCATCCTCTCACGTTTGATTTGTAAAAAAATTATGACGTGACCTATATAAATAAGTTTTGTTCAAAAATGTACATATATGTGTTGTTCATATGCTTGTTGAGCTTGAGACAAATGGTCTATTTCTGATTTTAATTTCAATAGTTGTTCATGTGCTTGTTGAATGATCCATTTATGCTATTCTTCTATACTAAATTTTAAACTCGTTTCACAGAACAACTCAAATTGAAATGCACTCAAAATTTGGATGAGCAATGCAAGAGAAAAGCTCAAATCTCATTCATTTCAAAAAAACAAAAGTTCTAAAAAAAACATAAAAACAAAGAATTGAAGGTGCTGAGAAATAGAAAGCTCGGTAGCAGAAAGGGTTAGGGTATCGGTGGGAGAGTGATAGAGGGAAGAGAGAAAGTTTTGTTTTTTTATTGTTTCAATTAAAAATTAAATAATATCCACGTTAGCACCAAGAGTGTGTAAGATGTTGCTACGTCGGCAAGTTTTTGCCATGTTACCAGCCGTCAATCCACGAAAACATGACTTAACGTATCTATTAAGGAAATCTAATGGAAGACATCAAATTGGGTTGAAAATTAAAGTTTTGATAGTAATATTAAATGCATTATCAAATCCCGAAAGTTGTAAATAAATATTTACTTTAAATTATTGAGAGTTGTATGAAGAAGAATTTACTAATGTCAGCCATACGAATAATACAATTTATAGTAATGATTCACATTTAAGACCAATACTCATATTATGTTAAGCATAAATTTATTATAAACATATATTTATATTTTTACAAAGCACTAGGCTTAAACTATTAGGAAAATGCAATCAAATTGTTGATACCTATACACCAAAATAAGTCTTTATTAACAATTCTCAATTAAAAATGTCTTTGACTTGTTATAATACATCAACTTGTCATATTATTTCTCACTTTTATGTTATAGCTTTAAGTAAGATTAGGGTTTTACATTATTATTTTTACTTTTTCTTTGTACAATCTTAATTAATATCAAATTTTGTAATAGGCTGATCTGTAATTAAGACAAATATATAATTGAATAATCAAAAGTTTGATGATGTAGCATTCTAAGATTGTTCTGATTTTAGATTGTTTTGGAAACTTTTCTTTTTCTACTCTCTCTAGAAATCATAACTGTCATCTTTACTTCTTCACCAAACGTTTCTTTTGTGAACTATCGTCGATCTTCTTTTATCGGCAGTGGTTTAATAATTTTTGCATGCACTACTTTCATCGAATAAACACATATTTAGCAAATTCAACTTAATTAGTTTTGTTCTCCCGTTCGTTTCATCATATTATTACTTGCTCATCTCTTTCTGTCCACTAGCAGACAATGTTTTATCATCTCCGTCTTCAATATTGACTAGTTTGTGAGAGTTTGTGAGAGTATGTTCGTTACCAATAGATTCATCTTTCCATGTTTTTTTGTTTTAAACTGTTTAGTTGCTATATTGGATTTATAGTTTGTTTTACTCTTTTGTTGGAAGTTGTAGTCTATCTTTCCTTGTTAGAAGTTTAGTTCTGCCTTCCATTGTTGAACTATGATGCACTTCATGTCTTATAAGCTGTACATATCGAATGTGATGATAAAATCAATGTTTTTGGTTTAATTGTGGGTGATGCATTAAATCTTGCTAAACATTTAGTTAGTAGAAATTTTGGTTTTGTTAGTAGACCTATGAATTAAGAGACTTATGATTCGGGTAAGTCGTCATGTTTTATGTCAAGCTTAGAGGAGGGAGTAGATTTACAAGCTCTTGATGAAATTTCATATTTACAATGTTTATTTTATAGTAAAAATATAATATACATAGATGTATTAATTATAGAGAAAAAAGACTCTCGGACATGATTTATTGGTTGATACTCTCGCCCATGATTTAGTGTCTGACAATCTCAGTCAATATTTCATGACCAATTAGGTGATACCACATCAACTATTTACACTTACACCCGCCTTAATGAATTGTTGGCTCGGAACGTCCCGCCCAGATTTATTTTGTTTATCTTTTAACCGAGATCTTGATACATATATATATAAGAGTATTTCTTTAATGCATAATACAAAGATTGAAAACCTCTAAAAGAAATTACAAAGATTGAAAAAAAGGTAAATAAATTGGTGAAGGTACACACAGAAGTGAAGGAAAGACTCGTAGCCAGAAAGAGACTTAAATATTCTCTCTTCTCTTCTCTTTCGCATACACAAAAAACAATTGAAGTTTTGGTTATTGTACCTATTTTATTTTCGTTTTCAGTTCCATTGTTTCTCTTCTTGTGTGTGTGTCTATCACTCTCTGTCCCGCGAATTCGCTCTTGAAAGCTGGCTCCACTTCCTGCCAGGTACCCTCTATCTCCTTCTTTCTCACTGTTTCTTCTTCCTTGTTGTTTATATGCTTCGCAAATGTATGTGCAAATCACTCCATGACCCTTAACATGGCAGACCCTTTTGTCCACGATGTTCTTTGACGTGTGGGTCTTCACGTTTCTAGCTCTTTCGTGGCCGTATGTCATTGCTGAATCTGCTTCTCTCACATGTTCCTTTCGCCGTTTTGGCTCTGGCCCTCGTTTTCTTGTTGCTTTTTCTCTGTACTAATCTGTGCTGTGCAATGAGTTGATTTCGTTCCGGATCATGGGTGGATTGTGCGGGTGGACTTCGGGGTTCTTTTTAGTGTTTTTGTTTGTTGTGTTCGGGCTGTGAGATGTCATCTGTGTTTGTTTTCAATGTACTTCCTTTAAGAGTTTTTGTTTGATTTCTGGGGCTATTTGTTGGAAGGGTTTGTCTGTTTTTATCGGGTTTTGGACATGGCTGATTACTTCTTGTGTGAATCATCTGTTAGAATTGATATGGGGTTACTATTCGGGTTCTGGGTTGGTGACCCTTCTAATGTCTTTTGCTTGATTGGATTGTGTTTATTGGGAAAAAGGGTGTTCTTTGCCTATTGTTTTGGTGTTTGGTTTGTGGGTTTTAGTGAGTGGTGAGTCTGTGTGTGTTTGCTGGAAAAACCAGTATGTATGGATTGAGAGTAGTGTCTAGTACAAGATGAAAAGATTGTTTCTTTTCTTTTCTATTTCTGCCATAGATCATACTGGTTTTTGTTTTGTAGGATTTGTAGGGTGATGAGATATATTGATGTTTGCTCGGCATTGGTGTAATTGATCATGATTAGAAATTTGTTTGCTGTAGGTTTTTCATTTTGGGTTTGAAGTTTCAGTTGATCAACAATTCTATTTGATTGCTTTTCACTATGGCTTGAATTCCTGAGGGCTTTTCTGTTACTTGATCTCCTACTTGCCTGAGTAGAGTTTTAGCTGAGAGAGAATGTTTATAAGGCATCAGTTTAACTCTCTTTCATTGTGCTCAAATGCTTAGATACATGTTTGCATGTTCACAGTGCATAACCTGCATTTATGTTGCCATTGTTAGAGCCATCCATTATTTCAACCACATTGATATCTTAACCATCTACATGAGGTGATGTTGATATGTAGAAGGAGAATCAGATATATGGGTACCCCAAAAAAGTGCAGATAGTGATAAATTTATTTTTGGAATTCCTAGTATAGTTTACACATAATTAGGGGTATGGTATGCTGCACTTCATAAATTTTCAAGCACGTTACAGTGCTCATTGTTAGTTGGAGTGAGCCTTTCTATATCCAGTTACAAACTATGTGGTCTGTTTGCTGTTTGGTTTTGTATTTTGGTGGTTAATAATTAGTTCAAGTCCTAATACACCTCGTAAGTTAGTACATGAGCTCACTGTAATTTATATGCTTGTTGTCCTGTCTGTTATTATTGAGATATGACTCATGCATCTTCGTATTGTATGGCAGATGGAGACGGTGAAGCTTGACAATGATGACAATTCCACCCCTGAAGCATCTCTGAAGCAGTTGGATTCCATAGGCTCAGTCGAGATAAGTGATATATGTGGAGATCCGCAGATGGAACCCCGAGTGGGTGATCAGTATCAAGTCGAAATTCCTCCCATGATAACTGAAGCTGAGCGACTTCAGCTCCTAATGAACCCTTTTGATTCTGAAGCAATGGTTGGTGTTTCCCATTTGTTTCTTATTGGTTTACCCATCCCAATGGCATGGATCTGCGATGAAGTGAATGGCTATAAAGATGAAAGGCTGGGATTCCCATGCAACTCTGGTGCTGAGGTTGGTGCAAATAGGTCTGTTGGATCCGGAAATGGCAAAGTAGGTCATGTTATTGATTTGAAAAGAAAAGGTTCAAAACTCAAACTTGAACCTTTCACCATAAATTTGGACCAAGAGATAGAATCAACTCCAGTAAACCTTGAATCCAAGGTGGAAGAGAATTCCAGCTTAGATCAGGAGGATAAAGTCATGAGTTGTTCTCCGGTTCCTGGATCACTTGGTGGAGGCCCTTGGAGTGATGCTGATGTGAACAGTTTTCTTCTTGGTTTGTATATATATGGGAAAAACTTTGTTCGGGTGATGAAATTCATGGAGAACAAAGAAATGGGGGAGATACTGTCATTCTACTACGGGCAATTTTACAAGTCTGATGGATATCGTAGATGGTCGAGTTCCAGAAATACAAGAAGAAGAAAATGTGTTAATGGGCATAAAATTTTTGCAGGATGGAGGCAACAAGAACTCATATCTCGTTTGCTTCCTCATGTCATAGAGGAATCTCAAACGACTTTGGTGGAGGTAATATATTATTTCTGCTATTAATTTACAATATTCTTTTTTTATAATTGCAGAACTGTGTTATCAATGATAATTAGAAACATATATGCTTAATTAGCTACCATCATTTTTCAACAAGTGAGATTAAATTTATGTAGTTTTACCATCGTAAACTTGTTTTATCAGTGATAGCTATGTATGCATAAAGGTTTGCACTTCGAAATAAAATTTTCCTAGCTTTCTGCTGTAAGTTTCTATATGTTGCAAGAAAAAATAAGGTCCTGGTAAAGGAGGTCATTGACGTTATATGATGATGCATGTTTGTAGGAATCATCCTTTTGAGATTGAACTGTTATGTTCCTATGCCATCTTTTCCCCTAGAATCTCAAAGTCATTCAAACTAATTCTGAGATCTGAACGCAATGTAATTGAAAACCTATTTGCTATGTGATGTACTCATCTTTATCAAATGATGATAAGCATCAAGAGATGATGCTAGGTGGCTGGTTATAAAGCAGCATGTGCCCATCACTGAAAAATTACTTTCTATTGGGGCAGCTGTCTTGATGTTTTGTGAGTAAAAAATAATAATTTGGGGATCTTGTCCCAAAATAAGATTGAACATTGTTATAACAATGAGCAATCAGAATTTACATTGTTATTGTGGTGTTATATGATCTATAACTTTAAGCGGGAAAATGCTGAAATGAGATCAGTGTAATAACTAATAACCATCAAAACCACATAATGAGGGTGAGCATTGAGCAATGGTAAGGTTGTTGTCTTGTGACCTCAGATTTGAGTAAGGTAAACAACCTCTTTGCAGAAGCAGAGAGAAGGTTGCATACATAAACAACCCTCCCCAGAGGCCCAGACCCCACAACGGTGGGAGCCTTGTGCACTGGGCTGCCCTTTTTCCATACAAAGCTCATAATATTGTTGATGTAAGAACAGTGCTTAAGTTCAATGTGCTAAAAGTGACACAGGCCACTGTTATTCAAGAATGTTACATGTCAATTTTACTCCACTAGAAGAAATAAAACATTTTGATTTTGATACAAGTGATGTGTAAATGAATGGATTAGAACATCACTATCTATTCGCATAAACTTGTTTTTCATGTGTTTAACTAAGAACTCCTGTGTCTTCCACATTATATTTTGCCTGTGTTTTGTTATCAGGTCTCGAAGGCATTCGCTGAACAGAAAACTTCATTAGATGAGTACATCTCCTATATTAAATCTGCTGTTGGTATTCATGTTCTTGTTGAAGCTGTTGGTATTGGTAAGGGGAAAGAAGATCTCACAGGCCTTGCCACAGACTCTGTGAAGACCAAGCAACATTTTCCTGTTTGTCCCAAAATACCAACTGGGCAAGCTTGTTCCTCTCTTACACCCAATGACATAATCAAGTTCTTAACTGGCGGCTTCCGGTTAAGCAAAGCTCGATGTAATGATATCTTCTGGGAAGCTGTTTGGCCCCGCTTGTTAGCAAGAGGCTGGCATTCTGAGCAGCCTAAGAACCGGGGCTGCCCCACTTCCAAAAATTATTTGGTTTTTCTAATGCCTGGTGTTCAGAAGTTCTCAAGAAGGAAGCTTGTGAAAGGAATTCAATACTTCGACTCAGTTACTGATGTTTTGGGCAAAGTGGCATCAGAACCTAAACTTCTTGAACTGGAAGCAGAAGAAACTAGAGACAGTTGCCGCAGTGGGGAAGCAAATGTGGAGCAGGATGATCTGTCAGATGACCAACGCCATCGTTATCTTAAACCTCAGATTTCTACGTGTAATGTAAACCATATGAAGTTCACAGTTGTAGATACCAGTTTGGCCCATGAGGGAAAATCATTGAAAATCCGAGAACTGAGACCTTTGCCTGTTGAATTCAAAAGGGCTTCAAAAAATGAGGGGCGTTACTCTGACGACTCAGAAGAAGAGAGTGACCCTGATGCTGGTGATAGGCCATCGCATGGTGAAAATAAACTTGTAATTTCTAAACATGGCAAGGATACATTTAATGGTGGTCCAGATAGTATGAAGTTCACTATTGTAGATACCACTTTGGTCCGTGGAGGAAAGTCATCTAAGTTAGGAGTACGGAGATATTCATCAATTGGCTTTACTTCTGATTTGGTCAGTCTTCAAAGAGGAAAGTTGAGTGGCTCTCTAAATAGGCATGAGCAAGACGTGACTATCGTGGCATTGAATGGTAAAAAGAATGTAATCAATGTTCAGAACAGGAAGGATATATTTGATAATGGTGCCCGACTCCATAAGTTCTCTGTTGTTGATACCAGTGTGGTTCGTGAAGGTAGATCGTCTGATATAGCTGAACTAAGATATTTACCACTGGATTTGACTTCTGATTTAACTAGTAAGGGAGAAAGTGTAGGGAACAACTCCTCTGAGGATTCACTGGGTGAGCACGATTCAGATACTCCTGACATACCGTTGAATTCTGATAAAAGATTGAAAATTTTAAATCAAAGTGAGAGTTTATCTGATGGGAGTGATTCAAATCAAAATGCAAAGATTGATGACTCAGGCAAAGGAAACGAAATGGACTTCCTTCAAAATCAGAAGACATTTGCTGAAAAACAGCCAAAGACAACTATAAAATTCCATTTTAGTCGGAGACCAAAGTCTGGTAATTCTAGTTCTTTAGCTCTTCCAACGAAACGACGGAGGTTAACTGCTTGTGTAAAAGCGGAGACAAGTCGCATTGCTAAAATTTTCTCATTAGGTTCCGAGTCAAAAGAACTGGAATCATGTTGTGCATTAAAGCCCCATGATGCAAGCAATAATGACCGTTCTCAAGTGGTTCCCTCAGAAAAGTTATCATCAGTTAGCTGCTCAGCTGAAGATTGTATGGAGGAGGAAAGGAGTAACTGTGAGTCATTTCCAAACACTAGTGACAAAGCGCAACCCCAGGCATTGATTGACCTAAACCTACCCCAGTTTCCACTAGATCCAATGAGTTGTGATTCAATTAGGATGGAGGTGGAAAGCAGCCATGGTGATCCAAATGCAAATGAATTATGTTCTGTGTCTAATACAGAAGAGCTTGTTGAGGATCATGGGGCATCGGGAATCGGGATTGGTCTAGGTGCTGTGGAACAGGCTAATCTGAATCCAAGGAGGCAGAGTACAAGAAACCGGCCTTTGACTGCAAAAGCATTGGAAGCGCTTGCAAATGGGTACTTAAACATGAATAACAGGCGAAAAAGATCAGAAGCTAGATCGCAGGACAATTTGTTCACTAGTCCTTCTCGAAGAGCTCGAAGCCGAATGAGAGTAGCTTCACATTATGGCAGCACAAGTACCAGATCTGTGGAAGTAAAGGAAGAAAAAGAAGAAAAAGGAGGGGATGAACTCTACGAATGCAGCTTGCATTCAAGGGCAGTTGATCTTGGCTTAAATAACTCTTCGGAACCAATTTAAACTCTGCGATCTGAATGCTTTTTCTGCCATGCTACAGCTAAACAAGGAGGTGCCTCAATGGGAGTAACATGTTGTCTATAGAATTATACATGTAATCCTTATACAGCTTAGCCAGTTGGTAATGCACATTACTTTGGCTTAAACCCATTTATCCCAAAAATTTGAAGTTTTTTTGCGATTTCTGTTTTATCGTAGTTTGGACATGTCATACAACCATCTGTATCCGTCTTTATTGAGATGGTTGGATACTAGGTATTGGAAGTTAAAGATACATTGGTGCGTGGGCAAAGTGTTGTAGCTGTTACAGGCTGCTTGATTACATGAAATGAATATGGATTCTTGAATATGTCCTTGTGAAGTTTTGATGGATGCTTTACATATGATGTAGTTTGTTTCCTTGAACTTTCATGGAGCACATCATCTTGATTCTTAACCTAACAGACAACACTGGACAGGTACTAGTGGAATGCTTGTCTCCCAAGTTTTTGCCTTTTTGAGCTCTAACTTAAATTTTTGCTTCAACCTTTTGGCCAAATATTACCAACCTATTGATTCAAAAAGGGGAAGGTTAGTGCTCAAACCCTAAAATGTTAGGGCTCCCATTTCTATTTGGTAAAAAATGCACCAATGGTCCTGTGATCTGTCCTATGGCTATGGTAACCCTAAGACAATTTATTGCATGGTTCTAGGTAACCGTAAGTCAATTTATTAAATGGTTCTACATAAAAAAAGATTTTTGTATGTTTTACTAGAACAATAGTAGGTCGATCAAGTTATTTAAGATCTAAAGATCGGTCATCTACATTTCTCCTTCTATTATAACCGTTGAATGGATTTATTTTGGAATTGTGTTTTGATTTTGTTGGTATGGCCCAATCATATTTTACTAAACAATTTACGTTTTCAAAATATCTTTTTGAACTTATTTTACAAGTAGTTCTATCGAACAATTATTAACATATCTATTTTACAAAAAGTTCGTTTTACTAAACAAGCATGTATATATACACTAGATGCACGGCCACAGGCCGTGCAATCAGATATTCATGTGCCATTGGAAATTCATGCATATCAAATATTTTCCCTCAACCAAGGCATGATGGACCAAGCGGTTGATACGATTTGAATTTCTTTTGAGGTCTTAGGTTCAAGCCTCCTTGTTGATGGTATAAAGAGAGATTTATGAGTTTAAGAGAACTAACAATTAACAGGGTGATCTCCCACGGGGGGTGAGAAACACTGGCATGCTGTCCCGTCGCTTATAAAAAAAAAGAAAAAAATCTGTTGGCTATTGAAACTAAGCAAAAATGAAACTTGAAATGCAGGAGCTGGACTCTGACGTAACACATTTCTATTATAAATCATATTACAAGTTCTACAATGTTTTCCATGGAACACGAGCCAATGCCTATAACCACTTAACCAACCAGATAGCTGGAAATCTATATATTCCAAGGAAAATTACATACAGATGATACATATTTATACATTAAATTTCCTCAGGTATCACCATAGCAGCTTAAAAAATTCGATTCTTTTCCTATATAGATTATAGTTACTGTACACCCACCACCTCAAGCACAAGCTGTCTGTCTTCGCTTATCCATCTTCTCCAAATTGTCAGAAACCATTGCAGTCAAATTTGGATCTTCAAACCCTAGCTCTGCACCAAGTCTGCCATTCCCATAGAAACAGCCACAGTGCCAGTGGTAAGTTCTTTAAATTTTGTATTTCAAAACAAAGGACGAGAATGTTCAAGTCATAACATTAGCGCAAATATTTAGACAGTGTGTGGCTTACTTTGGATCAAGCACCAATTTCTGAACTTCTTTAATAGCTGAACTTGCTGCGTAGAGTGATATCTTTCCAACCTGCAACCACATACTGCTACAATGTTGAGAAACTTCCCGAAAACAAGTTTCGATCAAACAATATGGAAAAAAAAGGCACTGAACAAGTCGTGCAAAAATACACTTTTCCTGACCTCCACAACTTGAAGTTTTGCTTCGTGGTCATTTGGAAGACAGCGAATTTCTTCCGCTAATCTTACAGCCTCTCCCATGCTTTCAGGAGATAAGAAATCAAGTCCCAACTGAACATTGGACTGGAAAAGTACAAAATATAACCAATAAATCAATATGATGCCATAAAAACAACAGATATTTGTGACTGACTGCATGAAGAGCATGAACACATCTAGTTTTAATGAATATAACTTCTCAGTCAACAAGACCTGCACGGGGTCATCAGAACTGATAGAGGCAGTTTTTGTCCAACGACAACTCTTTGAAGAGAGAACCAAATGGGACACTTCATGTGGATAAAGAATTCTTCTAGTGTCCAAATACTGATTTCGTATGAAGTGTCTCCATGAGAGATGGAGGTTCATGTGATTACTTCTGTAGGTTTGAAACAACCAAAACCTCATCACCATCTTACAAAGAGGCTTGGATATGAGAGCATGGACGGGTAAACAATATGAAACAACATGCACCTCAAGCCAAACAGACAGCATTTCACATGTTTTTTTTTAGTTTTTATTAAGTAACTCACGCACACTACAAATATATATCATTCACCCTTGAGGTGACTCGAACACGAGATCTCATGTATGGAACCCAAGCCTTAAACCACTTGGCCAATGAGGCGATGATCATTTCACATGTTACAATTAAGTAATATACTTCTATGCAGTAACAAGAAATAAATATTTATTCCCAATAAGAATGTTTAACTCCAAAACATCAAAAGTTCCACATTACTTCCGATTTGACGTGCATATGCTCTAACTTCTATGAAAACAAGAAACCCTTGACCACAGATTCTAGAGTTTTAAAATTTGAGATACTGTATTTGATATCGCCACATGAGTTAGGATGTGCAACATTAATAATGTATCTTGGACTCACCAGAACGATAATAGACAAATCCAAATATCAAAGGTGACTGATATCAGTCAACTCACCTGAAGATTCCTTACTTGGAAAGGGCATCCAGCAGGGAGAAATACAGCTTGCCCCAAAGTTTGTTCGAATGACCATGGCTCTACTCCTGAGGGGGAAAACAAAAATTTAATACAACTACTACCATATCATGCCTTTCTATCAAGAAACAAGTCAAGGACTGAATTTTATTGGCAAGAAATATGTGGTGTTTGGTCAATAACATGATTCTCCCAATCTAGGAAAAAAATCATTATAAGGAATCAAATTTTCAGGCACAAAACAGCACATAAGAAAAGATAACCTCACTAAATGACTTCATCTGACCGAGGGATATTTTCAATATCAAGGTAACATTTTCAGTTAAACATGATATGTGTGTATGTGGCAGAGAGGGCATAGTTTTGGCAATATAATCAACGAAGTATAATACTATCACATTAGCAGTCCTGCTAGAAAACGCCTTCGATGAACGGTAGTATTAAAAAGAGTAGCACATATCCCAAATGTACTACTCAAGTCAGGAGGACAAATTACCATGTCCTGCCAGATTCAGTTTAATTCAAGGAAAATAAATGCTACTCGTCCTTACCAAACTCTTCCTTCAGTTTTTTCTTGTGATCCCTGTTAAGGAACACTGCTTCCTCACTAAGAGACTGTGTCACCTGATATCCAAATAGCACAATCATTATAAAACCACAATAAACTAAGAGAACAAATATATGAGTACTCGCATAAAGCAGATAACTTACAGAATCAATTATGATATCATCAGGCTTCCCAAACTCCTTCCAGTGCATTCTCATATACTCAATAAGCTTTGGAGCATCCTGCCGACGAAAGACATCCCAAAGAACTCCAGGTTGATTCTTTTCAGGGATATTTCCATCATTTACATCTGACTGCCCACAATTGTCGGTCATTTCTTCAGCAGCTGTGTTTTCAGTTCCCTGGTCCTCCAGGTTCTCGTCTTTGTTAACATCCAACCTTTCCTCACTTACATTCTGCATGTTTAGTTCAAGTGGTAATTCAGGCAACCTCCTCTCTTCTATATTAGTTTGTGAATCCCCAAGTGATTCTTTCACCTCAGATTCACTCAAAGGTGTTTCTATTTTCTCATTTATTGTCTTCTGCAAACCTTTTAGCTTCACTTCACATGTATGCACCAATAGGTATACCTGATACATTAGTAGAATCAGTCCAGGTTATTTCATCACCTTCTAAGTCTCTTGACATCAGACATCACAAAGGGGTTAGGGTAAATGCATACAACATTACAGCAAAGGACAACTGCAATAATGCAACGAGGCAACCGAGTCCAGCTAATCATATTTACAACACCAAAAGACGATTCCAAAATTTGGTTCTAGAAATTTTAAGGAAAATGCAGACGAACTCCACATTTAAATGTAATAAACAAAAAAGTCTGTCCATATAGCTGAATCAATAAGTATGTATCAACGAGAAAATAATACAAATAATTTACCATGTCGCGCATATTGCAATGTAGATTGGTAACTGAATCACCTCTACCAAGTTCCTCAAAGATTCCATAAGAAATTAAAATCTTAGGTCCTACATCATTCTGCAAGGAATAATGTGGCAATTTTGCAGCAACATTCAGAAGACCCCACTTTGAATGGATGTACTCAAGTAAAGGCAGTTTACTGATAAACTCAGGCCTATGGTACAGTAAAAACTCTTCAGATGCGCTAGGGGAAGGCCAATCTTTCAACTTCAACATTTCTGGCCAACCATCTTGATGGAGCCGTCCCTCTGAGTATCCTTTGACGAACTGACCCAGTTCAACGTCAACCTGCCACCATGTCAAATAAAATGCCCAGTCATGTATTGCCGTATCAATTAATTGATATTTAATAACAGAAGTTATTAATTGCAATTATCAAGGCCCCAGGGAAAAGGAACATGTTGAATAGTATAAGCAATGGTAACAAAAGCCCACCTCAGACCAGTCTAAGCAATCTATGGCCTTCACCAATCTGTTTTCATCTTTCATTTTCTCATCTGCTGTCTCTCGAATCCCTTTCCATATAACAACTGGGTCCCAGCTTGAAAATGATGAGCTATCAAATACCTGCTTAACAATGATAGGTTCACCCTTGGCCCAATGCTTTCTGAAGTTGCCAATCCCTTCAGCTTTGATATCTTGAGATGATGGGCTGTACAAAAAATTATCATCACTGTCCTTTCTATGAGCATACTGGCAGAGTCTAGGACCACTCATGCCAGTTGTTGTTGGACTTCCACAATTGTTAACTGTACAGCCACTAACCATTTCCTCCACATTTTTTACTAGCTTGGCAACCCAATTCGTCTTGAAAATACGACTCAAGTTTAACAATGAATAACCACAGCCACCATTTCCCTTTGGGGGGCATGGAATACTTCCATCACTGTTAGCTTTCCAATCAGGAAATTTATCTGGTAAATTTAGTTTTACTTTTGGTACTTTCAATTGCTCTGTTTCTTCAACTTGGCTTTTTTCATCAATCCGATTATCTAAAACTTCTCTTCTCACATTGCATGCAGATGCCTCCCGAAGATCTTGGCAACAATTAAGGCACAGATCATATGAGCAATTTGCACAGCGTCGATGATAATCGATAATGGGTATCCTACATAAATTGCTGCAAGATAACAGAACATAATGAAGTAAGTCTATATCGTATCACCTCTTAAACCTCCAGTCACTAAACACCAGATAAGAGACAACTCTGAAATTAACATATGAACAGATGAAAACATCCAGTTTTCCCAGTCTCTAACAATTTCCATCGATAAAAATCAGATCCAACGGATCTTATTATATGTGCCAAACAAACACTTAGCAACAAACAGTAGGATCATTACTGAGAGGGACAACATAGAAATCGCAGGATAATATTGCCCATATCCCACTGGGCATAACTAACACCATTATTATATTTGGAACATGCGTATCAATGTAAATAGATCACTAGGTATTCTAGGTACCAGCACATCTGCTCATCGGCGTTCAATTTTGACCTGGTAAGATCTATGTCGGTTCCTGAAAGAGGAAAAAAATACAAGATCACGTAATGCATAAGGATTAAGATAACTTCCATCTAAATGCCACCCAGAAACAAGTGGATCTTACCACGAAGTCCTTTCTCCAGTTCTACTTCAAAGCATTGTTCATGATGGATCCGCTTAACTACAGGAAGCACTGAGGATAGTAAGGAGTGAAGATATTGCAACTTGTCTAAAACAGGTATCTCTCGTATCCGTATCTGCAAACACATATATATCAGAATGATTGTTCAACTGACTAGAGAAATCTAATCAAACAAATTTGGTATGTATGCTTCAAATAAGCATATGAAATACCTTTATCATATTATCCCCACGTAAGCAAACCTTGCAATTACAAGTACCACGACATGCAGGACAGATCCTCCCAATGTCTTCCAATGAGATATTTGAGTACCTAAACAAAGAAGCATAAATGAAAGTGCTTGTACGTTGTAACATGTAAATAAGGGAGATACTGCCTACAAATTGAACCTCACCATGTAGAGATACAAATATCACAGTAACCTCTCCTATCACATCTGGTGCACCACACAACTTTATCCCTGTCATTCCTTCGGCACTGATGGCAAGTTTGCCCACCTGTATCTTCTTCAGATGAATCTGTGCTTTGATCAGAGTATTCCTGAAAAGCAACTCATTCACCTTAGAATTGGTATAAGAAAACTGCTAGCAGGAACAAAAATAACATAATAGAGCATTAATGGATCATCACAAAACTGAAAACCAAACTTAGTGATTGCTTGCGGATTTCGAAATTAGACAATCATTTACAATTATCCACTGAAAATTCTTCTCTTTCCATAAGGAAATGCCTTGACTCATCAAATATACTTTCACCTTCACCCTCTGTCCCAATTCACCAATAGTAGTTGATTACTGTACAATATTATCTTAGATCCTATCAAGATGAATATCTACATAAATTAGAGGATTTTGACTTCATGAATCTCATCGTGAAGAGAATTGGAGAAGATATAATCATTAGGTTGAATATCCATAACTTTTTTGAATTTTCAGTTAGATGGACTGAAAGCAACGTTCAATCTTGTCTTAGTGAGGAGTTTACTAAACTTATGCATGCAAACCAACTAATGCTCAGGCTGACAGGGCCACTTCACACTTGTATCTACGATATTACCCCTCCTTAAAATGTAGTACTCATCACAGTAGTTAATTAGTCTTCAAAAATGTACATAATTATTTTGCTTCAGTACAGTTCCCAGCCTGATTTCTTTCTAAATCCTAAAGAAAATATAAATTCTTCTATGAATATAATCAGAAGTGATGACTATAAATAATTAAAATAAAAAAACAGCAGCATTGTTTAGAAATTCACCCAGACATATGGCAGCTCAACTCACCATCATAGAGTTAGCAGCATCAAAGCCCTTATTTGCTCTGCTTCTGGATGAGTCCACTCCTCCAGAAAGTGGTGGTGTCTTGTAGGACACCCAACTGTCCTCAAACTCAACAGCACCCCTCTGTGAATCCTCATTTGCATTCAAAGCATTCCGCGAAGACAAACTTCTCAGGTGAGGAACCTCGGGTGAATACTGAATGGAATTTGAAGGCCCTTTCTCTTTAGGCTTCTTCCCATAGACAGAAGGCAGGTAATCACCTCCTTTAGAACTCACAAGGGACATGTCGATATCATCACTCTTACTCTCCAAGTAAACATCACTGTCGCCAGAAGGCTTCCTCTTGGCCTTCTTCAAGCTAGCTCTCAATGCCGAATTGGCAGCTCTCTTCTTCGCTTGAATATAGTGCTTTTCGCACACAGTTTTATCCGGCATGGACATGGCAGTGCACCTCCACTGCTTGCCGTCCGACCTCTTGCACCGCAAATCATCAGGAATCCCCACATTATCGTCTCCATTACCCCGTGATTGATCCATAGCAACTCCAACAGCAGTAGAGAATTCACAAAAACATGCAATTCTCTAGGCTAGGAACTGGAATTTCTAGATCAATCTAAGCATAATAACAAACAACCGAACAAATCATCGTTAGAAACTCTCAGAGGCCTCAGACAGAAGTAAAAGAGAAGCACGATCAAGAAAAGTGGAAAGAAAACAGGAAGACGAGGTGTTACCTGAAACTAGGGTTTTGATGAGGAGAGGCGAGATTGGGGAGGTGGTGGTGGAGAAGAAGACCTAGGAAGCGAACCATGAGATTGTAGAGGAGAAGCGAAAGAGAAATTGGGGTTGAGCAGGTTACAAATAAAGAGGAATGGAAGGTTTAGGGCTATGGCTGAGGCAGAGGCTTGCAGTGCGAGTCTGGGCGGAGGAGGCTCTCACTGTTTACATAGTCACAGTCCCAGCGCACTGGTGGCCCTCTCTCTCTCTCTCTCTCTCTCTCTCTCTCCTTTAACTCGTTTTTTTTTTTTTTTTTTGTCTCAGACAACTCTGCAAGTTTAAACCACGAACTCAGCCACAGTCACCTCTCTTTTCTTTTTCTATTATAAAAACATTTATTTTGGTTTTATAATTTATACTAAAAAAAATTATTTTTTATTTGAAAGAAACAATTTTTTTTGTAATTAGTGAAAGGGGAAATTGAATTTGACCCAAAGCCTCAAAAATAGATTCCACTTGATATTGATTGGAATAGGAGGTCAATTTATAACAAAAATAAGATAGAGTTCATTTAATAAATTTTAAAGAATTGAGAATATGTTGGGTATTATAAATTTGTAATTATTGCATTTGTTTAGTTTTTTAAGGGAGCATATTTGAGATTAAAAATTTTTTCTCTTTCCTCAAATAAATTAAATATTTCCAAATTTTAAACAATTGAAATACCACATCTACCATGGTATTTTAATTCCTTATGATTCTACCCAAAAAATCATAAATATTACGGCAAATCGCAAACTGACACATAGCGCCCGAGCGCCATGCCATTCAAGGCTCCGGACCCGAGTCCGGAAGTTCAAAGAGTGCACGAACCCGAGACAACTAAGGTTCGTCCCACGAATCTGTACGAAACGGCCATGAGTGATCAAAGGTCGAAGTTTGGTCATCCTCACATGCCAATGGCCAATGGTCGATGTCTAATTACCATCACCAAGCCTTGGCTCATCCCCGCCTTTGGTCGATCTCTCCAACGCATCTATGACAAGCGAAGCCATTCGACGTCCCATGGCCATCCACACATCCGTACGGGACACGGACATTGGCCATGGTCCATACCACCTCAAAGTCCTCCAAATGCCTCCCATTCGCCCTATTGAAACCTCCAAACCAACCATGTTTGTCCATGGGCACATCCGGACAACTTCCTTTAGCATTTTTTAACTGACCAACCTTCAAAACGCCCAAAACCACAAGTCCCTTTGTTGGCCATACCCACCATGGTCTGCATTGATCACTCCTTTGGTCCGTATAGACCAACCAAGCCCATTCAAGCCTTCCTTGCTCCTTTGACCTTTCCCAAACTATATTTGGTCAATCAAAGACAATTCCAATCTTCTCCATGAACTTTCATTGGCCACCAAGGCTCACAAACAAGTTTCCCACACTATACCATCTTTCTCTGCTCAAATAGCTCTTTTTTTGGTCGATCTAACTCCATTTGGCCTCCAACGTCCTTCCCAAGCCTTGTCATGGACCTAAAGCACTCCAAGCCACCTCAAGGGCTTGAAACCATGTCACTGGCTTCCAAGGTCCTGTTTGCACGCTCCTAATTCGCGGGACGGCGCAAGGGGTCGGCCTTGTCCAACCGGCACGCAATACGTCAACCGACTAATTGGCCAATCAATCAACCAAGGCTCAAAGCCTCCCAAGTGGGGTCCACCACACTCTCAGCCAATCACACGATGACATGTAGCGCCCCAAAGGTTCTCAGTATAAGTACATCATCTCACAAAGAGAGAAGGATCTTCATTCTCTCATTTTACTTTCTCTCTCTAAAAAGCTCTCTAGAGCACTGATACTATCCAAAAATTCATAAGTCCTTCAATGACTCACAAAGTGCCACGTGGCAGGTCTGGAGTAATCGGGACATGCGATTAAGTCACTAGAGCTGGACCTCTAGGGAACTACCTCCAACGAGCTAGACCTCCAGTGAGTTAGACCTCTAGCAAGCTAGACCTCCAGCGAGCTAGACCTCGGACCTCCAGCGAGACCTTCAACGAGCTAGACCTTCAGCAAGCTGGACCTTCAACGAGCTGGACCTTCAGCGAAGCTAAGTCCTTCAGCGAAACTAAGTCCTTCAGCAAAGCTAAGTTCTTCAACAAAGCTAAGTCCTTCAGCAAGCTGGACTCTCAGCAAGCTAGACTCTCCAAGCCTGACGCACAGTGGAATTCCAATAAATTTCACTAAGTATGGAAAGTGTCTCTACAAAGCCTTGACACTCCCAATATGTCTCCAACACACTCC
>JAYMTA010001213.1:0-21156 GCA_036897625.1 Pelargonium cotyledonis
GTACAAAGTAATAGTCTGGGTACTCAATTGGGCAGAACAAATATTTGGATACTAAATTGGGTTTTCGGCCAAAGTCTAGGTACCAAAAAAAGGGTTATCCCAATAAAGAAATTTATATTCTTACTATGTGAAAAGACCGTTGTAGTATTTATCTATCCTCACTTAAAGCCGAAAAGTATTTAGTAAATTAGCTAGATAATGAAATACAAATTTAAACTCGAAGAAAAACATATACTTCATAAATGCATGAGACTGACAAACTATAAAACCAAATCCAGAGCTCCAAAATCCTCAGTACAAAAGAAATGATTTGATCGGAAAATGAGAAGTGCAAATCCATACTCACCTTCAAAATATAAGAAGAATGCAATGTTGAATAAAAAAAAACCCTAAATTTCATTACCTCTACAATTAATTAGCTAGTTGTATTTCTTGTATTATGATTTCCAGGGCATGCACAAAATGTGAAGCATAAAATATGGTCATCGTTCATTTAGGAATTAGATGATGTTATTACTATGTCGAGTTCAGGTATGTTAGACGGTCAGGAGTGTTTGGGCGGTAGGTTTCAAGAGTCGATAGTTGTTGTTTAGAGTTGAGAGCTAGTTTATAATAAAACGGTGCCCTATTGGTAGGTGATCAAGGAACTACACAATTCAATTGCCACACACTTTGCTAAGGACTTGAGAGGCCTCAGCATAGAGCGGTGCCCTCCTGACAATTTGCTAAGGACTTGATGCCTCGTCATAATATAGTGGTGCCCTGTTGGTAGGTGATCAAGAACCTACACATTTCGCTAAGGACTTGAGGTGCTACAAACTTTGCTAAGGACGTGAGGCCTCATCATAAAGCGGTGCACTACTCACACTTCGCTAATTAAGGACTTGATGTAATGACGTAGAACAATGCCCTGGTGGTAGGTGATCAAGGACGTATTAAAGGGCTTGAGGAGTCACCAAAATCATTCTTTTAAAATTACTCTGTACCATTTTAAAGGCCCGCATTCAAAAGCTCATCCTTGGACCTCATTATCTCACATTTTCCCACTGAAAACCTCAAATAACATTTCATTATACTTAGTCATGCTTTCCAAATGATTTAACTTATCTACTTGCTCAAAAAGACCCAAATGATTGGGGAACATTCAAGACACCCTGAGTCATACATGAATATTTGAGTTGCCTGGGATCATCCTCTGAAAATAGTTAAGAAAAGGCTTAAAGACACTAGTTTGGTGAACTTTGACAAAGTTTCAAAATTGTAAGCGTTATGTTTGGTTGATAAGCACTCAACAAAGTTATGAAACAAAATACATGCATTCTCTCAGACTTTGCAACATCCACATGTACTATTTAAATCTCATTAGATTATCTCTCCACCTATCTCATTATTACATACTTCCTCTTAAGTTTAACATGATATAACATTCTTCCCACGATTATATAAATTATTACTCTCATGTATGTGATGATATTCAAAGTTCGCACCATGCAATTCACTTGACAATATGTAAACCTAAGACAAGAAAACCAAGATTAATTGAATCCCAATGTAGAATCACGTCTCAATGGCACCAATTTTCAATAACCCTCAAATGTCAAATCAAATGAAGGCTTCATTGACTATTTAATAAAAGTAAACAATAAGTCTTAAACTAAAATTAATTGACGTGACATATAACATATATTGCTATCGTTCACATTCAACATATTAATTTTGTATGTTTCGTATTCAATAAGTACACAACACATTCACAAATTAATTGATTTTACACACATTTTTAGTATCAATATTTGTTCACGAATGTGGCCCAAATTACCCTTAAAATTATGCAATCTAACAATATATTTGATGTATTTGAATATGTCCACCTAGAAGTATCCTACTAAAAGTAAACCAACCAACGGCTCACAACAAAGATACGATGGATAGTTGGCTCCGGCACTACAAAGAAAGAGGGTGGATGGTAAAAATGTAAATATACAATTATAACAAAAAAAAAAATAAACATATAAAAGTCAAAGAGTTTGACCAACAACTCGTCTTCTCCATCTAACGAAATTACAATACATATATACAAAACAGAGAGACTTGAATTCGAACACCAATCTCGCTCTCCCCGGTCTCCGACACCAAATTCTCTACCAGGCGCACGTTAGCGATGGAGCTCATGACCCATTCCTCGTCGTTCCTGCTGCCTTCAATTCCCGCCGACCACCGCCCTTCTCTAACGTACGCCCTTGTGGTTCTTAACCAGCGCCTCCCCAGATTCACCCCTCTGCTCTGGAATCACGGTACTTGGTCCTTCTCCTTCTTCGTCATCTCGCTAGGGCTTTCTTTTGCTTGTTTCGGTAACCTGAGAACTGTGCCTTTTTCTGTAGAACAGCAAAACTTCGTCTCTGTGCCGATGGAGGCGCCAATCGTCTGTTCGACGAAATGCCCCAATTACTGCCTCAGGAAGATGCTGCAGATGTTCGACAGAGGTTTGTGCTTTTTCTCTGATTGCTATTTCCAGCTCTTCTCTTTCAATATTTGAATGCTAATTTTTGATGTGGATTGATTGTTGTTTCTGTATCATAGCATGTATATTGAGTGTTTAAGTGTGACTCAGAGTTACAGAAAATTATTTGTTTGTTTGGATCATCTGTTTATATGAAGGAATAACTCAGGTTCTGATAATTCAGTTTACTTCTTTAGCCAATTATTGGAATGAAATTTCATAGGAAGGTCAGGTGTGGCTTGATTTAAGCACAATCAGATTCATTCAGATTGATTTCCTCAAAAGGCCAGGATGTTTTGCTCACTCGACTTTACGAAATTGCAACTAACTTTAGATGGATCATGCTGTTTCTTTAGATGAACTCTAATAACTTTCACTATCTCATTTGAGCAGTAACTTTCCAACACTTTTTTTTAGTTTTATGTTAACTTTTTTTGGTTAGATTCTCTCTTTAAAGTCTTTTTAAAGATCCGATCGATATGGTATAATACTATAATGTTTTACTTTCTGTTACGTGCATGACCCAGATCAGATTTGTAACTGTTTGATTCATTATTTCTTTGTTTGACAATAAAAATCTGGAAATTGCACGAGTATTCCATATCTGTTTCTTGTAGCTTGAACATTAGCATGGTTGTAATGTTTGTGTTTGTTACCAGTGTTGTGTGTCATTTTGTATGAATTCCATTTCCCTAAACCCTTCCTCTTCGGAGTTCTACCATAGTTTGGAATGTTAAACTCTTTACGCACATTTTCAGCCTTTCACAATTTGATTTGAGTATTTCTTGACTGCATCTTCGTTTGTACATGCCTATTTAGCCTTATAGTCTTATATATACTTACAAAGCCAATTTCTGCATTTTTCCAGGTTCAAGCCAGATGTGATCAAAGGTGACATGGATTCAGTCCGAAAAGAAGTAGTAGATTTTTATGCGAATCTGGTATGTTAGTGTTTTTCATTTCTTTCTTTCTTTTTAATTTTCACAACCAGTTTAGCCATCTGTTTGATGGCATGTTGCAGTGGCTATGGGGTGTCTTTAGCTGTCATTCTTTGTTGTATCTAGCCCACTGATGTAATAGGTTATTAAACTGCCATAACAAGTATAAGAGTTTACCTCTTATCTCTTACTCGTACTATTTTAGCATCTTTGCTCTTTGGTCTACATGTATGTACAGTGCTCCTAAACTAAGCATGCTTACTGAATTCAGGGTACAGAGATACTAGATGCAGCTCAAGATCAGGACACCACAGATCTGCATAAATGTATATCTTATATTTGCGATTTTATGCCAAACCTGGAGAATTCTAGTGTAAGTTGTGCATATCTTCACTTACTAGTTACTAGTTTGGGTAGACTTTTAAATTTATTTGATCTGTATTGCTTTTATTTTTTTATTTACTTTTTGAACTGTATCACCTAAGCGCCATTTTCCTTATCCTTCATATATAGTTTTTTAGTCCGGATTGCATCAGATCAGTTGCTTTGCGACTTTTTTGACTGTGACCAATTGCTTTCTTAGATTGGAATTATAATTTCCGTTGTAAACTTGGTTATTTGTAGCTGTGCATCCTTGTTGCCGGAGCTCTTGGTGGACGATTTGACCATGAGGTTGGAAACTTGAATGTTTTATATCGCTTTTCAGCCACACGAATAGTCCTTATATCTGACGACTGCCTAATCCATCTCCTTCCAAAGACTCATCGTCATGAGATTTGTATAGATTCTTCTGTTGAAGGTCCACATTGTGGACTCATTCCTATGGGGTTGCCTTCTGCGCGTACGACAACAACAGGTCTTCGGTGGAATCTGAGTAAGTTAATAGCAATTACTTCACTTCATTTTTGTCACCAATCACTGCACACCAGATCTATTGTTTTGCTATTTAATTAAATCGGGAGAAGAGTCACATGCATTGGGTGACTCGCCTACACTTCCCTATGTGGTGTCATGTGCAATTATTTGTGGCAGAGAGGTGTTATCTGAATTCAGAATGGACTCTTCACCCACCATATGGTGTGTCAAGAATGCATTGGACTATGGTGTGAGAGCTGTATTGCTTGGCCTCATTGCCACCTTTTATTCGCTTATTCATGCCATATCATGGAACCTTTAATTCCTGATGCATATTTGTCCTATTGCTTTTCCTGTGATATGTTTGTTTGCTATCGGTATCTGATCTGATGCATGATAAACTCTGTATCTTCATTCCAGATGACACGGAGATGAAGTTTGGTGGATTGCTAAGTACCTCAAACATCGTCAATGGAGAGATAGTAACAGTACAGTCGGATTCAGATCTTCTATGGACAATATCCATTAAAAAGCAATAAGAAATATAGCGTTTGGAATCAGTATCAGTACACCAAGGACCCGGATTTCATGAATATCCAACTTGCGCCACCAGTATTGCCCCGGTTAGTTGAAAAGGTTTAGGTGAGTTGTTATACATATTCGTCAATGTTCATATGAAAAATTCAAGGAAATTACATCCTTGTACAATTCTTTTTTGTAAGGTGGCAGAGATTTACATTTCTTTTAGCTGTATTTTGGGTAGTGTTGCCAGATATACTAGGATTTTCCTATTTGTAAGAAATATTGCTTAAGGTTCTCATTTCCATAAATAAAAGAGGTTCTTATCTCTAAATTATGTGTAGTTTTTTACTTATTTGATGGAATGAACTGTTAGATCTTGGAACTGTCACAATCTTTGTAAATTTACTATTTTAGTGTGAATGAGAAATGTATTGTTGAGCTAAAATGTGCAGCCAACATGTTTTTTGCTACATTGTAATGGGCAGTTCTCTTTAGGTGAAAACCCTTGATATTTATAAAAAAAATAATAAAAAAAAACCTTAAAATAGCCATTGGACTTTTGAATATAGACTCTTCAAAATGTATGTTTTATGAAGCACTAAACACAATTAATGGGATTCTGAAAGTAATATTCCAGAAATAGTTAGTGAGGAGGATATTCTGGAAATAAATGGTACTAGTGACCTCCAGCTCCAAATTCCATAATCAATCACCAACGTTCTAATTGCACCCGTATTAAATTAAGTAAAATGGGCATCACTAATGCAAGGCTTATAATAGTTGCACCCAAAACTACGTCATTTTAGGTTAAATAGAATAGAGATACCCTATGATTTTGGATTACTAAAAAAAACAACGTGAACTATGCACAATACGATCACATTAGGGTTGTTTGCCCAAGTTCCTCCACCGCCACATATTCCAAAGAGAAGTGGGATATGCGGCGAAGGAGGAACTCTGACAAACAACCCTAATATGATCATAACATTTTCGAATGTATAGTACATAAATCATGTTGTTTTTTATAACTCAAAACGACATAATTTTTTAACCTTATTTAACACAAGACTATGTAGTTTTGGGTGCAACTAATACAAGACTATATCAATCAACTAATGCCATTTTACTCTATTTAATTTTTCAATTTTTTTTTAAAAAAGATTACAGATCTAAATATAATTGATTATAATTACAAACTTACTATTTGTAATAATATATTCTTAACTAATAATGTTATATAACGTAGCGTGTATGCAAATATTATTTATATAATGTTTACACATAGATAACATTAAATAAATTTATTTGTACTCGTTGACATAAACTAATAATTTCTTCCTTAAGTTTTAGCAGATTTTAGTTCATGAGAAGTTGTTAATGATTTGAATTGAGCCCTAAAGCTCATTCGAGCTCGAGCCGAGTATGAAAGTGTTTTCAGATTTGATTTAACTCGATAAAAGAAAAAGAGAAAAAAAAATCTCAATCATCTTAACCAATAAATTCATGTCAATGAAGTAATATCACACCGTCAATTAACACTTATATTCGACCCAATGAATTTGTGGGCTCGGAATGTCCATCCGGATCTATTTAATTTGTGTTTACATAAGAGTTTCAACTAATAAATCATGGTTGAGATTCCGGTTACTCGTAAAAAAATTATACATCCGAATAGGAGGTGTATATGTTTTTTGTGAATTGATGGAATATTGGGGAGTTTTAAGTAATTTCAGTTGTTTTATACATCGCCGCGCACCTACTAGCGAGTTACAGAAACCTGTAGTCCCAGCTCGAAGGCACTGACTCTCTCTCTCTCTCGATCCCTTCCAAGAAGACGAGGACGACCAGAAAAAAATCAGCTTTCTTCGATTTTGACCATCAATTCCATCGACTCTGTAAGTTCATGTTCGCTTCTAGTTTTAGGGTTTTTCTTTATCTATTGTCGAAGCAATTCTTTCCACGCCAGGCTTTTTTCGCTATTTTTATTTGAATATTGATTCAATTCTCTCACATTCCGTACTCCTCTAGGGTTTCGAACTGAATCGTCAGTATTTGATCTTCCGGAGACATAATATCATTTTCTGACCTTTGATTTTGTTGCAGGTTCCTTGCTGCCGAGCAACTCCTTGCCCTAGAAGATGGTACGCTAGTCTCTGTCTCTCATATATTTGCTTCACATTCTTTGTTCTTGAGATTGGCTCAATGCCTGTATTATTTGCTTCTGAGTTGAGTTCGAATTTCTTTCAACCCTCAGAAATTGAGAATATGAGAAAGCAATAAAGTTTTCATTTTTATTTCGAATCTGATGGTGATTGTGATATTATATTGCAGTTGCCTCTTTCCCTACTCAAGACTGCTCAAGGGCATCCCATGGTTAGGCCTTCTAGCTCAGTTTTTTTATAACATCAATTTATTTGAAATACTACTATTATTATTGTTATTTTTATTTATTATTATTTGTGTAATTGATGATTCTTGTGTGCTCTCTAACAGCTGGTTGAACTGAAGAATGGCGAGACATATAATGGGCATTTGGTTAACTGTGATACTTGGATGAACATCCACCTCCGTGAAGTCATCTGTACCTCTAAAGTAATATATATAAACACTATAATTCCACGAACTTGTGTTGTTTTACAAATGAAAGGTTGGATTTTGTTCTCACTATATGTTGTTGTATGGTGTAGGATGGAGACCGTTTTTGGCGAATGCCTGAGTGCTACATCCGCGGGAATACAATTAAGTACCTTCGTGTTCCTGATGAGGTGTGTTTAAATGATGTATTACTGTAGTAGGTTCATATGTATCTTTTAAACCTTTGACATTCTTAGTTTTAGTTCTCTTTGCTCCTATCTCATCCATCTGCGTTGTTTGGTCATGTTGTCAATTTAATTATGCTTACTCTATAAAATCCTCTTGTGTGTTATTTCTGGAATTCAAAGAGGCTTTTCTTGTCAAAGCCTAGTTGATTTTGACTGATCCAACACTTCATGATCCTAACCAGAGGTGCAACTTTGTTTTAAGGCAGTCAACAAAGTTTATAGTTGGTGCGTACTTCTTTATGTCAGTCCGCTTGAGGAGCAACTGAGCAAGCAACTACATTTTCTTAATGTTGATTTGTGTGCAAAAGTATGACTTAACTATGTCTGATCACAAGCATGTCTGGTTGAATATTTCTTGATTTTGTTCTTGTATGCTACATAAAATGCGGGAAAACCATTTAAGGTGGTTTGGACACGTGGATCATAGATAGATTAGTGACCTTGTGAGGTAAGACGAGAGAATTCAATTAGGAGAAACTAAAAAGGGGGTTAGGGTAGGTCTAAGTTAACATGCAAGGAAGTAAGGAGGAAAGAAATTATAGCATTTGGCTATGCAAAGGAAATAGCATTAGATATGATAGAGTGGATGAAGAGAATGCGAGCTGAGGATCCTCAAGAATTTTGCTGTAGGATTCATATTGCCCTCCCCAATATTGTTTGGGAAATGGCTTGGTGTTGGTTTTTGTTTCTTGGCAATATGACACCAATACTTTTGCTTTATGCAATTTGTTACCTGAAACTTTCGTCTGAAACTGATTTTGAGTCTAATGAACTTCTTCAGTGAATCGGTATACGTGTATTTGTTGCTTCATGTATTGAACCAGAATGACTTAGTATTGTTTTTGGGTTAGCACCAATATGATTTCTGTGTATCATTCCTTTGCTTTAATATTACCTATTCTCTACATATGGGTTTGCATTTCATGTGCGGATATCAGAGATGTATTGTATTAGACTAACCCATGTGAGAAACATATTGAATGGGGTATGATATGATGCAGCGAACTGTAGTGCATCAAAGTTGTTTATATTTCTAAAGATTCTAATTACATTAATTTATATTTTTGAGAGTTGAGTCCTTAGGATTCTTCTATCTCGAGCCTGCTTGTTGTGTTAATATTTTTCTGTTCCAAGTTTTGCATGGACGATTCTATATTTCACTGATGTGGTGTTGTTACTTTGCACTGCAGGTGATAGATAAAGTTCAAGAAGAAACCAAGAGCCGCTCAGGTATTATTCACTCCGTTGTATAGTGTAATGAAGTTATCTGTTCTAATAAACCTTGATATCTGAAATAGAGATGTTAACAAGGAGAGTGTTGTCATATGAGCAGGTTCTTCACATTGTTTATATTAGAAAACACATCCTTTTTGTAATTAAATTAAATGAACAATGAGTAATACATTGTTTGATTCTAATAGCTGGATTTTGACTTATTTGAAAAGGCATAAATTCATCGCTATCAGTTTTGAAGTGAGCTGGGTTCTTGACTTGTTGGTATCATTTAGTAACCTAATATTCTAATTGTCTTTTAGCGTATTTTTCAAAATAAAAATTGCTTGAAAGTCTGGATTTTGTTTAGTCAATATACTTTCCTTGTGGTATCATTTTGATTTAGTAATTTTAAACTTCATTTGTTTTTTAAGCATCTTATTGGTGAGAAATTGAAAACTTATTTTGTTTTGTTATTTTACTTTTCCAGATAGGAGACCTCCTGGAGTTTTGGGGCGTGGAAGAGGAAGAGGTAGGGAGGATGGTCCTGCCGGCAGGCAAGCTAAAGGTGGAATTGGGCGTGGACTAGACGATGGAGGGGCTAAGGGCCCTGGTGGGGTCCGAGGCAGAGGTGGCCCAGGTGGCAGAACTGGTGGAAGCAGAGGTAAGACTTTCCACTCCAAACTCAAACTAAGAAATTTGTTTCTAAGCTGCAAACTTCAGTAACTTTGGTGTTTAGATCTCAGAGATTATGATTATCAATGGTTATTACATCAACATACTTATTTTGTCCTTTCTGTTGACAGGAGGCCGTGGCCGAGGTTGATACATGGTTCCTAAAGACTGGTTTTGGTTCCAAATACAAAGTACATGGTGCCGACTGCCGAGGATGGTTTCAGTAGGGGCAAGTTTGCTACTTTTAAAGGCATGATGCTCAATTTATATGTTTGTGAAGTTTGGGCTGGTTTAAAATATGTTATGCTTGTTCCTAGATCTTGGCACAACTGGTGTTGGAGAGCAATTGGTTTTTATGATTATGAGCTCATTTTGTCTGTTTAATTAGTGTATGGAAAATTATCGTTCGGTATAAACCTCTGCTTTTTAGCAGCTATTATATATGATTGGCACATTTTGATTCCTATTCATATAGGAAATCTTGGATTTCAAAGTCAAGCTATGGTGCACAAGTCTACAATTGATATAGAAAATCAGAATCCAAAATTGGCTGAGCATTTACTGTAGTCATGTAAAATGTAACTGATGGCCATTTGTGTGCTGTAGAAGGTTAAATGTGTGATGCACGACACGTGATACTTGTATTGAACAGGAGACATTTCATATGGTAATTAAATGTGTCGTGTTGACACGAAGACTAACAACAGTTCGGCACATTATTAGTTTTGCAATTTATAATTGCTTTTAAGTGTGCTGTTAGGCGTGTTGTGAGCACAAGACCAATAATCATGGGTGCTTTGGAGAACTAACACAATCCTGTGTTGGGTGATACAAACACGATTACAAAATGTGACATCAAACAAACTATTGTTTGTCATGTCACGACAATTTACTACACGAATTGCCAAATCTAGACTGAACCATCTCCCAAGGGTCTGAAAACATTTTGCAACTCACAATTGGAACACACTACAGCCAAAGTGTTGCATGAGATCATGATGGGTTATGAAATGGTGGATACATCATACATCAATCAAACAAAAATTACAACAGCTAGGGTATAGTTGCTATATCATCCAAAACAACACAGGTAAAAGTGTGAACATATTTATATATAGGAAGCAGCTGAAGGAAACATCAAGGTACAGTAAAAGAAAATGGACTAGTTTATACTTTCTAGTAGGGATTGTGTCTGGACTTTTTCAGCATCCTAGGTGACCTTATAGCCAGTGAGCTTGAAGTCCAGGATCGTTTAATCTCAGGAGAGCTATCAGATAACCAACAACACAAACGACCATCCTCACCGCCCGTCCATCCAAAAATGCCTTGATTTTGCCCTTGCCCTTGACCTTGAACGCTCGACATAGGCAAAACTGTTCTAACAACATCTGTATGACCACCCTCGAGAACTGCCTGTGGGGACTGTATTGCTCCAACTCCCAAGTAATTTACAGGAAAGTAGCCTAAACTGCCTGTATTAGTCCCACCAATCACCCATAAATGATTGTCTTCACCTGAAGTGTGGCAATCAACAAAATAATCGACCTGTCAAGACAGAAGAATGGTTTGAAAGGACTTCTAAACAACGAATAGAAGTGTTGAAAGGAGATCTAAACAACGAATAGAAGTGCATGTACTATTGAAAAGCTACCGTACAGGATCTAAGGTCCAGCTGTTAGATGCCAATGAGCGGGCATCCTGGAAGTTCACTTCAGTTCTTGCGTCTTTCCAATCCCAAACGCTGCACAAACATAAAGTGAAACTATAAGCATCGATAAACATGTGATAGAAACAAGGAAAACTAACTTATAGTGTTAAAGAAAATGTGCAATGTGAACTTGGAACTAGTGTTGTAACTGGAGAGCTTAAAGGCAGGACAAAGTAGGAATGAGGCATCATGTGTGTGAAGTTAACGTAGTGGTTTGATACCTTAAGGTCTCAACATGCGTCAAACACCAAAGCTTTTGGTAACCCTCACCAAAGAAACCCACTTTTGCAATTGAATTCTCCGCGTTAATCACCTGAAAAGTTGTAATAATAATTCTAATCAAACGAGACAGAATAGATGAAGATGGAGAAATAAGAAATCAAATTAGACAAAAATCAGGCATTTTTAAGGCATGTTCCAAGCAACATGGACATTCAAGCCACTGAAGGGTACACATATTTTGCAAATACATAGCTTATAGAAATTCAACAGGCACTTTTTTTAATATAAAGCAAATAACTGACTTGTTGAGTATTATACTTACTGATTCTAGATGGTCATCTTCATTAATATCAAAGCTAGTATCAAAGATACACATCAATCCGTCAACCGAGGCAGACATGATCTTGTTGTCATGGGCTGGGACAAAGTGAACCTATAAACAATCACGTAGCAAGAAAGACAAAGGAACAAGTTTCTAGGATGAGCAGCGTGGTCAAGCAATAACAGAGCTAAAAACTGTGAAGCAGATAAACTTATTTGATAGGATCAATCCCCACAGGATAAATAATGACACCAACCAGGGCACAAACAGGGTACAAGTCAAACTATACCAAGGTGATAATATATACTAAGCTGAAGACCCAACACCTGAAATACGGATACTCCAACGTTGATAACAAAACGTTAAAACATAAACTTTAAGTTCAGCAGACAACAGATAAACACATCTGATCTCTTGTAGAACTTCATAACGGCATGATTTCATAGTATAGTGGACTCCAAATGAGAATATGAAGCTATGATAAGCCCTGATAAGCAATATTAAATCTGACCTGAGTAACATCGTCCACATGAGATTCCTCCAAGCATGCAACCTGCCTCTTGTTCCTCCAATCCCAAAACATCACCTAAGTAAATTGAACAAACAATTACACAAAATAAAGCTACCGGTGGAGAAAGTTAACATACAGGAGCACCAAAACAATTGATTTTAAAAAACATCTTGTGATAAATCAGTTCTTTCAACAACCACAGGAGCACCGAAATGACTCATTTTGGGGCATAAGTCCCAACAAAAATAATTTTGGCACGGAAACAAACACGGGCTGGGAAAGTTAAACCTGAGATTTACAGCCAGCAGCAAGAAGATTGCAGCCATTTCCACCAAATGAGAAACTGAAGATCTGTTGAGAAGGACCAGCATGTATAGATGACACCTGCAGTTTATTTTCTCACTCTATTCAGTTATCAGCCAATCTTGCTCTTAACTACATTACCTAAAAAAAGCTCACAACTTTACATATTCAGATTGATAGAGACTTAGTGGGTACCTGCTGGAATGTTCTGGTGTCCCAAGCTCTGACTGTTCCATCAGAAGAGCAAGAGTGCAAAACATGAGGGGTCGAAGGACCTGAGAAGGAGATATGGTTGATGGTATCAGAGTGACCCTTACACTCTCCCAAGTACTGACCAGTAGCCGGCGAGTACAATTTCACTGCATTCGTCGAAAGCGACACAGCCATCGACGTCCAATCATCTCTTCATTCCAAACACCCCAAATAAATTGTTAATTTCGCAATCTTTTTTCGTTTGTTTTCACCAAAACTAAGAATCGGAGGAGAAGATTGTAGGAGACTTACTTGGGCACAATTTGGAAGACGTAGTCGTCGCCGAAGTTGGTTTGGATGGAGTTTTTGAGACCAAAGCGCTTCAATGGATTCGGAATCGGATTTGGATTTGACTTGGGATTGGATTGTTCTTCTACTTCCATCTCCATTGATTCTTCCATGTCACTGTCTGTGACAGCTCTTCGCAGCTCGGGAGGTAGACGATGAAGCAAATTCTGGGTTTTTAGGGTTTTGGTCGCTTTGTATTGCCACGTCACCTACTCAAAATCTCAAGTATCCTGGGCCGTCACTAACGTAAACGACAAGCGCGTATGCTGGTAGTGATACCCACTCTCGTATAGGGCCGACAAAACGACAATTCATGAATGCGTGTCGTGTTCATACCGCGTTGAAGGTTGTTTGAGTGTTGTACGAACACGACATTGTTAGTAATCATACTGCATAGCCCAAAATAATACGACACATTTAACACGATAACTAAATGAATCGTGTTGGCACGACACAGTTGGCACGACACGAGTAACACGCTTGAGTGAATGGTTTGGAGTTGACACGTTTAGCACAACACAACACGGCCCAACACAAACAAATTCACGAATAGGAACAATGAAATAATCGTGCGCGCGTGTTTTATGGGTTCAACCTGAACACGAGATGATTGATAATTTTTTGAACTCAAACCGTTTATTTCATGTTATGTTCATATCGTGTCGTGTGTTATGACCCGAATTGCCAACTACGACTTGTGGCGTATGCTTGTTGGGTCAGCGTTTAACTTTCTCAACCAAAGACCATTCTCTTGGAGCACAGATGAAACGCAGCGTTTAAAACAGTTTATCCTGCGCCTAAACTAGGCTTAAACCCTAATAGAAAAACCCTAGCTTCCACAGATCAGAGAATAGAGATAGAGAGAAGAAGATGGGAGGGTCGCGAAGAAAATCCAAGAGATCGAGACCAAAGGTGAAAGTAGGGCTTCCGAGGAAGGACCCAAGAATCTTCAAGCCAGCCTTTTGTCTCCCTCCGAAGCTCCGCAAGCTCGTTGATGGCGCCGACTCTAAATGGGACGCCATGGGCAGCGTCATCGACAATTACAAGTCCTTCGGCGTCGTCTCCAACCCTAACTTGCTCGGCGTTCGATGCCGTACTTCCCATCTCGTTGAGATCGATTCTCTTCAGGTCCCTCCGCCGCCGCGCTCCATTGATACTGACGAAGACGCCGACGCCGACACCAACATTGAGTTTGAGCCCATCGATACCGGCAGCGACCTTGAAGAAGATGGTATATTCTCCATCTCCCTCACCTCTGTATTTGTGCTTATTTTGTATCTGCATAGCATGTAAAGCTCTGATTTTTGACTGTTAATAAATCAACACAGAACAGTCATGTTTGTTTATTGAGAAAGTTGCTCTGAAATATATAATTATATAAAAAGGTAAAAATAATGATTCAACTGGATTTAGCTTCGATAGCTATATCATGTTATGATAGCTATATCATGTTATCATAGCAATGGACCAGTCATGAATTATATGTATCTTCCGTGCAGTGTTTCTGATTGTTCTAACTCACAAGTTAAACTAGATCAATGCTTCTGCATAGTATATCATACTATCACATCAGCCGAACTAGATTTAATCTTCTATGTGTATGATGTTCTTTATGGCGTTGAATAGTTTCTGACTTCTGTGTTTGTAGTTCCCGGTTTAAGCAGTCTTATCTCTTTAGCTCATTCAACTGCTTCAGTTTCAATTGAACTAATACAAGCCATTTAAGTACTTTTTGTTGTTTTTCTTTTATGTTTGGTGGTAATACTGTTTTCTCTCCAGTTTGTTTAAGCCATTTATTTATATTTTGTTGCTTCTGATTTTTTTGCCATGCTCTTGTGTTGTCATTTCATCCAAACTGTTGTCATGATTGAAATAGGGTAGACCATCTGAGCTGTTTGAGTTTTAATGAGAAATATTATATGACTCTTTCTTGAGATGGCACAGTTCTTAAGTACTCTTTTTGAGAATTGTTTAGTGACTTGTTATTTATTGTGACTTAAAGATGTGAAAGTGGCTTTGGGGAAGAAGCGAAGAGATGGAAAAAGCGCTCCTTTGCAGCCGTTGACCGCCATACAACGTCTCCACATTAGTCGCCTGGTTGAGGAATATGGAGATGATTACCAGGTTGGATAAATGCACTCACTTGAAAATTATCTTATGATTTTCGGAGTGAACATTTTGCTTATCTTGAATTTGGTTGTTTTGCAGAGTATGTTCATGGATACAAAGCTAAATGCAATGCAGCATTCAGTTGCAACCCTCGAGAAATTATGCAAAAGATATCACATGTACAAGGATAAAAATCCCTTAATTGTATCCAGTTGAAAATGTTTCATTTGAGTTAGATGCACTGTAATATGTACACTTTATTATTAATGTCATGGTTTATTTGAACAATCTTCTCTCTTTGACTGACTGGAGTTTAATTCCAGTTTCTCTTTCTGTTTACGGCCTGATGCCACAGTTCACGAGTTTCTAAAATGAAATTGTCTCATGAGCTGAAATTTCAGTCGACTTTGAAATTGACCATGATATAAGCTGAATGGAATAGAATAGCAGACACTTGAGCTAATTGGGTTCCTGATTCTAATTCTGATTCTTCCTCAACTCAAGTGGAGGATAATTTGTTGCATATATTTTGAAGGAAATGATTGCAGTATCCACTGTCTGCTGTGCATGGTTTCATGTATCAGTAATTCATTAAGAAGTTGAATCCAATACCCAATGCTCCATCATTTTCATGTTTACAGAGCCAGCTAGCCAAGCCCAAGCTAGTTGGTATCTGATTGTTGAGAGATGCTCTACTTTTTCTAGATCAAAATTATCATAATCATAGCATAAAAGGTGTGGTTTTAAATATTTTTTTTGTCTTTGCTCTTCCATATTCAGTTTGTCATGGAGGTAAAAGAACAATTGCATGAACCACTTTTGTCCAAATCAAGTGTGACTGGCTATGCTTCAGCTTCTGTGTTGTTCAAAGCCTTCTGGGTTTGGATGAACCCATTGCTGAGAAAAGGTTACAAGTCCCCTCTCAAGATCGATGAAGTCCCCTCTCTTTCACCCGAGCACAGAGCTGAGAGGATGCTACAGCTTTTTGAATCCAAATGGCCTAAACCAGAGGAAAACTCGAGCCATCCGGTTCGAACCATATTGCTCAGGTGCTTCTGGAGGGAAATTGCTTTCACTGCAATGCTTGCAATTGTGCGTCTCTGCGTCATGTTCGTTGGGCCTATTCTCATTTAAAGATTTGTCGATTTCACATCCGGGAAGAGAGCCTCCCCTTATGAAGGATACTATCTTGTGCTGATCCTTCTTGCTGCCAAGTTTGTTGAAGTTCTGAGCAGTCACCAATTCAACTTCAATTCCCTGAAACTTGGCATGCTTGTGCAGTCCACTCTTCTTACATCATTGTACAAGAAGGGCTTGAGGCTAACTTGCACTGCAAGGCAGGATCATGGAATAGGGCAGATTGTGAATTACATGGCTGTTGATGCTCAACAACTATCTGATATGATGCTACAGCTTCATGCCATCTGGTTGATGCCATTGCAAGTTGGTGCTGCCATGGTGCTTTTGTACAATGCACGTCTTGGCGCTTCTGTGATCACATCAGTGATTGGAATTGTTGGGGTTCTCGTGTTCAACGTGCTGGGCACGAAGAGGAACAATCATTTCCAGCACAATGTCATGAAGTGTCGGGATTCGAGAATGAAGGCAACGAACGAGATGCTGAGCAACATGCGAGTGATCAAGTTCCAGACATGGGAGGATCACTTCAAAGACAGAATCCAAGGTTTTCGCGAGTCTGAATTCGGATGGCTTGCCAAGTTCTTGTACTCAATGTCTGGCAACATTGTTGTAACGTGGTGCGCGCCTTTGCTTGTGTCTACTCTCACATTTGGTACTGCAATCTTGCTGGGGGTGCCACTTGATGCAGGTACAGTGTTCACAACAACTTCAATTTTCAAGATTTTGCAAGAGCCTCTCAGAACCTTTCCTCAGTCTATGATGTTCCTTTCGCAAGTTATGATATCGCTTGGGAGGTTGGATAGATTCATGACAAGTAAGGAATTGGGGGTGGAGAGAGATAAGGAGGGCTGTGATGAGAGAGTTGCTTTGGAGATCAAAGATGGTGTGTTCAGCTGGGATGATGAAAATGGAGAGGAGGTTCTAAAAAATGTAAATTTGGAGATAAAAAAAGGCGAATTTGCTGCGATTGTTGGAGTTGTTGGGTCTGGAAAATCTTCTCTCCTGGCCTCAATACTTGGTGAGATGCACAAGAAATCAGGAAAGGTGTGGCATTTATTGACCATTAATCTTAACAAATGATCACAAGTTAACAGTTTATATGAATTGCCATTTTTTTTGTGTGTTTTTGCTGCAATAGGTCAGGGTTTGTGGATCAACAGCCTATGTAGCTCAAACATCATGGATCCAAACTGGGACTATTCAAGATAATATCCTATTTGGTTTGCCAATGGACAGAGTTAGATACAGGGAAGCTATCAGAGTTTGCTGCTTGGAAAAAGACAATGAAATGATGGACTACGGAGATCAAACTGAAATCGGGGAACGAGGAATCAACCTCAGCGGAGGGCAGAAACAGCGGATACAACTTGCCCGTGCTGTTTATCAGGATCGCGACATCTATCTTCTTGATGATGTTTTCAGCGCGGTTGATGCTCATACCGGATCAGATATATTTAAGGTGACAAAACTTTACCTAGTTGATGTCATTTCATGTTGCAAAGTATCAGTATATTGCTTTAAGTATTGGATCATGCTTGTTTCCAGGAATGTTTGAGGGGAGTTCTTAAACACAAGACCATTTTACTTGTAACCCATCAAATTGACTTCTTGCATAATGTGGAGCATATATTGGTAAGTCCAGCCCTTCTTTTTTTCTTCACTTCAAATATGTGTTTCTTAGAAGTTTGATTTTGCAAAATAGGTCACGAGAGATGGGATGATTGTGCAATCAGGTAAGTACAAGGATGTAGTAGAAACTGGAATGGACTTCAAAGCTCTTGTATCCGCCCATGACACGTCCATGGAACTTCTAGAAACGGGCAAAGCTATGCTCAGTGAAAATTTAGCCAAGCCTAAATCTCCTCAAGCCAATGGGGACAACAAGTCCCTGGATGAACCAAAACCGGGTAAAGGGTCTTCTGAGCTCATCAAAGACGAGGATAGAGAAACGGGCAAAATCAGTTTTCAAGTGTACAAGATGTACTGCACTGAGGCTTATGGCTGGTGTGGAGTCATTGTGGTTTTGCTGTTGTCTCTGTCATGGCAAGCTTCTATAATGGCAGCTGATTATTAGCTTGCATACCAAACTTCAGAGGCTCGCGCAATGCTCTTCAACCCTTCTCTGTTTATTCGTGTATATGGCATTATAGCTGTTGTGTCGTTCGTGCTGATTCTGATAAGATGTCTGTGTGTTACAACATTGGGACTCAAGACAGCACGAAGTTTCTTCACACAAATGATTCACAGCATCTTGCATGCTCCCATGTCATTCTTCGATACCACGCCAATAGGACGAATTCTGAGCCGAGTAAGAATCTCAAGAGTCAAGAACCCATTTTATCATTTCCAAGATGCTTGGACTGATCCAAGGTTTTTGTTTCTGTTTCAGGCATCAAGTGATCAAACCAACATTGATCTCTACCTCCCCTTCTTTATGGCAATTACAGTAGCCATGTACATCACATTGCTCAGTATCTTCATCATCACATGTCAATATGCTTGGCCAATAATGTTCTTAATCATTCCACTTAGTTGGTTGAATTTCTGGTTTCGGGTATATCTCTCGCCTTGTTCGTTTAGCATTACTATACTTTTTTTTTTAATAAGCGGCATTACTATACTATCAAAATTTGTACTCAACATTTACTACATTTCGGGGTTTTTTTAGGTATACTATCTTGCATCTTCTCGCGAACTTACGCGCCTTGATTCAATCACTAAAGCACCCATTATCCACCATTTCTCAGAAAGCATCTCTGGAGTCATGACAATCCGATGTTTCAAGAAGCAAGATAGGTTTATTCAGGAAAATCTTGACCGAATCAATTCCAACTTGCGTATGGATTTTCACAACAATGGATCAAATGAGTGGTTGGGTTTTCGTTTGGAATTGATTGGCAGTCTCATTCTCTGTGCTTCGACTGTCTTCATGATCCTATTGCCTAGCAGCATTATAAAACCAGGTATTAATTTGACTTCAAGATCCTAATTCAAGATCACATGAAACTTGATGATATGTATGCTGCAAAATGTAGAGCATGTTGGACCATCTCTATCCTATGGTTTGTCTCTGAATGGTGTGCTGTTCTGGGCCATTTATCTGAGTTGCTATGTGGAAAATAGAATGGTTTCTGTAGAGAGGTTAAAGCAGTTTATAAACGTTCCATCAGAAGCTGAATGGGAGCTCAAAAACCGGCTTTTACCTCCAAATTGGCCATCCCATGGCAATGTTGACCTCAAAGACTTGCAGGTAATTAATTTGGAAGAGAATGGTTCTAAATTCTAATTAGTCTCAACTTTTGCCAAATGAAAATTGTGTTACAGGTTAGATATCGCCCAAGCACGCCTCTGATTCTCAAAGGCATCACTCTCAGCATTCAGGGGGGAGAGAAGATTGGTGTGGTTGGCCGGACAGGAAGCGGGAAGTCAACGCTTGTCCAAGTGTTGTTTAGGCTTGTGGAGCCTTCAGGAGGGAGGATAGTCATAGACAGCACTGACATTTGCTTGCTCGGGCTTCGTGATCTCAGGTCTCGTCTTGGGATCATTCCTCAAGAACCCGTCCTTTTTGAAGGAACTGTGAGAACCAACATTGACCCAATTGGAAACTATTCAGATGCTGAGATATGGAAGGTAAGATTAAAAACACATACACCATTGATGATTCTTGATTGTTGATTCTTGTATGGTTTGTTTGTAGAGTCTTGAACGCTGCCAACTACAACATGTTGTTGCTGCAAAACCCGAAAAGCTTGAATCTTTAGGTAAGTGACTGATACTTCAAAATTGTTAACTTGACAAAATGTTCCTACTCTTATTTGGTGCTTAACAGTTGTGGATAATGGAGAAAATTGGAGCGTTGCCAAAGACAGCTACTGTGTTTGGCGCGTGTAACGTTGAAGCAAAGCCGGATCTTGCTTATGGATGAAGCAACTGCTTCACTGGATTCACAAAATGTACCGTTATCAGTATAGCTCACAGAATACCAACTGTCATGGACTTTGATAGAGTTCTAGTGTTAGATTCAGGTAACAATTTGGATTGGAAGGAACATTTTGTTAGTTTACTTTCGAGCTTCGCGAATACTGTTTTTCGCGGGATGATCACAAAGTTCATTTCTTCCTGTAACAGGACGAGCCGAAGAATTTGAGAGACCTTCCTGTTTGCTTGAGAGGCCATCACTTTTTGCAGGGTTGGTTCAAGAATATGCCAACAGATCTTCTGGACTGTAATTGATTGAACCATTGTTTTTATGGGAACAATTGGTATGTGTTTTCCTGTGTAGTACTGATATGGTTTTTGGTGAAATAAATGTTGTGTTCCAGTAGCTTAAAGCTATCTTCATTTGAACACCACACTCCACCAGAAATGTTGAAGTTTCATTTTTTTTCTTCTCTTCTATTTTACTAATTTAGGGGTATTTTGTTTGGTTGAAGTCTTGGGTTAAGTCTATATTAGGCTAGGTCTTAATTCAAGTTTTGGTTAGTATATAAATGGAACATGTTCATCTACACGTTTGTTCATTTTTTGGCTTTCTTAACATCTCTAATTCCCGCGCCACGTAAAAATGACATGTGTATATATATAAAGAGAAAATGGAATATGAACCAATATTTTTTTGGCTTAGGCTAAGCCAAGCCAATGAGGTGATGACACCTCAATTAGTTCCACCCATAACCACCCAAGTGAATTGGTGGGAGCGAAGCGACATCCGGATCCAAGTTTTTTAATGAGGTGTCACCACCTCATTAATGGCTTAGCCTAAGCCAAAAATAAATTG
>JAYMTA010001214.1:0-21156 GCA_036897625.1 Pelargonium cotyledonis
TTCTGGATACGGAGTTTGATCTCCAATTGCAGTTAATTGTAGCCGAGTTTACTTTGCTGTTCTGTTTTTTGATGATTTGAATTGTCAAATCTGGTTTTCCGGAATTCTGAATCCGGTGGCTAAAAATAGGAAATTGAGTTGATACGCAATCAGGTACTTTATGTGCTAATTATCCTCAGATTGGATGACAGTCAGAATTTTTTACTATTTTGGGTTTAAACATTTGATTGAGTTTAATTGTAGCGTAAAATATAGAATCATGACTTTGGTTGCAATCCAAGCAGAAGTAGACAGAGCATTCTTTGAAAAGGAGATGCAGGATTCACTAATTCGTACTCTCATTAGAGAAAGAGAACTGTGTGTTTGTAAATGATTGAGCTGAGTAGTGCTTTGTTTTTCAGTTAAATGCAATGTCTTAAAGTGCACATGGTGATTCAATGAGCATGAGTGAAGTTTCATGGTGCGTTTTTGTGCAGATTAGATGCCCTGTACTTGGGAGTTTAAATTTTAGTTCTTGTTTAAGTTGTGATTATTTCAACTTCATGGCTAGTTTTATCGGGTAGATAGTCCTGGAGTCCTCAGATGTATGGGCATGATGTACCTTTTTTTCAGTTGATAATAATCCATCTGTTTGCTTATTTAAGTTAGTTGGTTGCAGCTAGTGCTAGTACATGATTCTGGTAGCTGTGTCTGTCACTTCTTTTTTTTACATTCCCATGTTCATACCATTTTGTGGATGTTTTATCAACTAGTTAGTGGTACTGAATTGGCAAGCTTTTTTCATAGGATATACACGCTGAAATACCGGTGTCTCGGTTGTTCCATTCCATAGGATATACACATTATATTTGTATTTCAAATACAAATGTCATTTTTGGGAAACCATAGATTAGCAAATGACAAGAAAAGAATTGGCATTTGAAATCCCATATTATAGGGAGTTTTTGAATACTATTGACCCCAATCGAAATCCGTTTTTTGTGCATCCAAACATTTGCAGTTGGTTTAATATCAGAATTTGAAATGAAGCACAGTAATCCGAACGGACCATTATTTGTTTGAATTACTATATTTTTGCTACAGTTTAATACGGGTTGCTTCTGATTTCAGATCAATTTAATGGAATTCTTGCGGCAATCTAAGTATTGGCGGAGATCTGCTGGCAGAGACCATGTAATTCCTATGACACATCCAAATGCTTTCAGATTTCTTCGAGAACAGGTGAACGCATCTATTCTAATTGTTGCAGATTTTGGCCGCTACCCTAGAACAATTGCAAATTTGAGCAAAGATGTGGTGGCACCATATGTTCACGTTGTGGAGTCCTTCACTCATAATGACCTTCCAGACCCATTTGAATCTCGCCCTACACTTCTCTTTTTTCGAGGGAGGACTATCAGGAAAGATGTATGTTAGTTTGGTAATTTTTGTCCAATGAATCGAATTCTTTTGGAACTAGAACTGATTGGTCTTGGTCTGTTTTATTGCAGGAAGGCATTATCCGTGCTAAATTGGCAAAGATATTGTTTGGTTATGACGATGTTCACTACGAGCGGAGTGTCGCTACAACAGAAAGCATAAAAGAGGTATATTGATTATCTACTTTGGTGTTGCTATTTGCATATTGAGGTCCTAAATGGTCCATGATGTTTATTGATGCCCTTCTATTCCCTAAAGAAGAGCTTTTCATAATTGTCTGACAGTCCACGTAGTATCAATGATAATTGAATCGCTGTGTAACGCACCCTGTGTGCTAGTTTTTATATCCCTTGTTAATATATAAGACATAGACCATCTGCTTGAGTAACTGAAAATGTGAAATTTCTGTTACCTAAATATCACGTAATATCCCTTGGTCAGGAAAAACAATGCCAACTTTGCGCTGAGAGGTGTCCGAGGTCATTAATTGGGAAATGTTTGGACTCATTACTCTTATTTTTTTGATGTTCCAGTCTTCACAAGGGATGCGATCATCTAAGTTCTGTCTGCATCCCGCCGGTGATACTCCTTCATCATGCCGCCTGTTTGATGCTATTGTTAGCCATTGCATTCCTGTCATTGTGAGTGATGAAATTGAGCTTCCATACGAGGATGAAATCGACTACTCAGAGTTTTCAATTTTCTTCTCCTCAAAGGAGGCACTGGAACCGGGTTACATGGTTAAGCAGCTTCGGCAAATTCAAAAAGACAGATGGATTGAAATGTGGGCGCGGCTTAAAAACGTCTCCCATCACTTCGAATTCCAGAATCCTCCAAAGAAAGAAGATGCTGTCAATATGTTGTGGAGACAGATAAAGCACAAGCTTCCTGCGACCAAACTAGCTCTACACAGGAGTCGTAGGTTGAAAGTTCCAGACTGGTGGTGGAGGAGAAGATGATGATTCCATGGGCTTCCTCGTGCAAATGTACATTCAAAATCATTTCATTATTCATGGTGACAACCCTTGAGGGTAATAATCCGAGGTAGTTAACACAATTATTTACTGGTTATACAATTTCTAGTTCTTGCACCTCTTCGATTTCAATCTTTTTTGGTATTGAGTAGCATATTCTGTTGCAATTGGTAGTGATGATGGTAGAAGATAGTTGTTATCAATGTAATTTGTGAGGCTGTAGACGTTCCGAATTCAATGCAGAGCCATTTATAAGATCTATCTGTGTTTGTAACGTTACTTTCTTTTCATATTTTCTTTTGGTTTAAGGCTGGGATGTTGCTTAATCTTGTTTTTGTTTTTTTAAGCACATTAGGGTCTGTTTGTATCTATAGAGGTGAAATTTGTATAAAGATATCTAGAATGAGGTAAAATTGTTTCAAGGTATATGTATTAATTACAAAAAAAATCTACTTCTTAAACTCAAATCTGAAACCATATGTTTCACATGGTTGTTTTGGGATGCAACTGACTTGCTTATTGGAAGGACATTTTCATGCATGTTCCACCATGCAACGATAGTAATTAGACTTTAGACAATTAGGTGAGATGTCCTTGTTACCATCAATATATCATATCCTGTAAAATCTCACCTAAAAATAGACCATTGAAATGCAATGAAGTACCTATAAATGTTGTTTTTTAAGTAGTTTTACCTATGAATGTTGGTTTGGCTATAAAAACTCTTTTTGTAATACATTAACTTTTAATATCAGTATAATAGGGTTTAAATTGAAAAGATTTAATAAAATAGCTATAAGAAAAAACTTTAGCAATGTCAAGTATTGCCTAACATGTTGTATTTAATAAAAACTTGGGTCTCCAAAGCCGAAATATTAGGCACATGAGTCACTAAAACGGGGTTCGTATAATATAGCTTTTAATTTAATTAAAATAGTTACAACGTTTTTTATAGGTTAGTTATGAAAATAAAAACGTAAAGAAAATATTTTTAAGCGCGTAGATCAACTGGTAAAGGGTTGTTTCAGATTAACATGAAGTCTCGAGAGTTTTGCCTCCCAGTGGTTGTTACCCGAATTGAATCAAAATTAGTCTGAATGTATGACATAAATATGATGATCTCTTGCTGATCGCAGACACACTTCAAAAATCTCATGATTAAACATTAAAAAAAAGAAAAACTATTTTCCACAACTAAACTACTCCTAACCCCTTGAAATTTTGCTGAACATAATCACATTTTCCTAGCTCCATCTTGTCATTTAGCCGCAAAATTCAATTGATGATTATCATTTAATTTGTGCATATCTTTTCACATTATAATTTGTGCCATATCTTATTTTGGTGACTTCTCATCATTTTATGGTTGCGGGTCGTTCAATCAGATAGGCAAACGCACGAGCCAACCCCCACTCCGTGATCGAACCGACCGGCAATCATTGGAACCGTATGGGCCTATATAATACACACCTCTCCTATACCTTCTCTTCTCACCGTAAGTAACCTTCTCTCTTCCTTGCACCTTGTTTTCACTACCTTAGCTTCAGCTACAACCATGGGAGGTGACGACAAGATCATACTCAAAAGCCCGGCACTCGTCAAGGTCAGCTTTCTCGACGTTTGTTTCAAAATAAATGTCTTATATAATATTTGTTTTTGGAGAAATGTGTTTAACAAAATTAAGTGGTTCTAACGAAATGTTGTAAGAATACTTATAATGACTAATTTTGTAAAAAAGAACACGTGCACTCATTTTGTATGTACAGAAATATTGTTAAAAGCTTCTTCACGTTCGTTTTGAGACTAAGAAAGTAATATTTATCACTTGTGTTGTGTTGTGATCTGTCTCCTTACGGGAGACGAGTTTTGTTTTAGTTTTTGAGACTATTTTTGCTCAAGATTATTCACAACTAGGTCTCTACTAAACACACCAGTTGTTTTACGTTATGTGACTACTCCTATTTAGGTTATATATAATAGTTACAATTTGTAGTTAGATCTCCAGTCTAGAGCTAGCGAAAAAAATCGGTTCGAGTTTGGGTTGAGTTGATTATGGAATTTTCGGGTTGGATCGATGTACCCGCAAAAACAATGAATTTTATGCTTAAAATCCGAAATCCGACCCTAACCTAACCCGACCAATCCTACAAAACACATTGATCATTATTTTATGGTTTGGGACTACTAAACACAACCATTATTTTGTGCCATGTCTCCTTCTCGGGGAATAGTCACAACTCGATCTCCACTAAACACATCCATTGTTTTACAGTCTACATGTCTCATGGATATGTTTAATGGAGATCAAACACGAGAGATGTGACCCATTGCATTACTAACCGAGCCAATTCTGGATCTAAAATCAGATGGCTAGTTGTAAGTCCTTGAGATGTCACAATGTGAGATCAATATAATCATGGGACTTGCAACTATGTTAACATACTATTGATTTGTAAAGAGTTTAATTTAATTTTGGCTTCTACGTACAGTACATCTTAGAAACAAGTGCCTACCCTTGCGAGCACCAACAACTCAAGGAACTCAGAGAAGCCACCGTCAACAAGTACAAATATTGGTACCTCCATTTCTCATCTTCATCTTTCCTGCAATAGAAACATTAATTCATCTTTCCTGCAATAGAAACATTAATTCATCTTTCCATATTTGTGATAATTACGGAAATATTTGACTAAGACAAACAAGTTAATCATGGCCGTTGGATCTACCACTCTTCCAACTACAAAATCAATCACAGTCTGTGAGTCACGGCTTTGAATTTGAACTATTTGGTCAGCTACGCTGTGGCAGCTGGTAGTTGCTTTACTTTTTTTCCCACATCGCTGAGGCGAGAGAGCGATATAGAGTACTCAGCTTATAAAACCCGGAACCATGCTATATACTAAAAGTATACCTTTCTCGGTCTTTTAGCTAAAATCAAGTGCAGTAGCTGTTCTTATCAGTTTAATATCTGATATATGGTTCATCGGTCCACATGATATTAAAGTAATATTTTAAGGGGGAAAGACCATGACAGTAGCTTGCTACTGGGGCTCTCACGTGTCGCCCACGCGTTCCACTACTGCACGGGCCTGGCACACCCCTCCAATTCAAGTTACAATTTTACCCTTGCAATCTTTTACCTTAAATCTTGAATTTTGCAGGAGCATGATGAATCTGCCAGTTGATGAAGCTCTGCTACTAACAATGTTTGTGAAGATCCTGAATGCAAAGAAGACGATAGAGCTTGGGGTGTTCACTGGCTATTCTCTTCTCTCCACTGCTCTTGCTCTTCCTGATGATGGCAAGGTATTTTACATTTTTGCCGTGAACGACCTGTCGTTTTGAGCTGAAAATTAAGGCATTGCGTTTTGTTGCAGATAATAGCAGTTGATCCAGACATGGAAGCTTATGAGTTCGGATTGCCGTTTATTAAAAAAGCCGGAGTGGAACACAAGATCAACTTCCATCAAACCGATGGATTCTCAGTCCTAAACGACTTCATTGAAGTAGAGAATTTATAAAAACCACTCACACCTCGTTGAATTGGTCATGGTCATGGCCATTTTTGGAAATTAATATATTTGTATGTAATGTGTGTGTAGGGGAAAGAAGAGGGGACATTTGATTTTGCACTTGTGGATGCGGACAAGGAAAATTACCTTAAATACCACGAGCTGCTACTGAAGCTGGTTAAGGTTGGGGGCATAATTGCGTACGATAATACCTTGTGGTTCGGGACGGTGGCAGAGACCAGCGACGAGAAGGCGATGGGAGGGTACGTGAGGGCGGGAAGAGACCTATTGAGAAAACTGAACAGCTTCTTGCCTACGGATCCTCGTATTGAAGTGTCGCTCGTTTCCAATGGAGATGGTCTCACCCTCTGCAGGCGCATTGTTTAAATTTTAGTTGATTTTCATGTTTGAATAAGGTCAAGTGAGAGGCCACTCCTGTGATTTGTGTCTTTGCCAAATGCTGCCCAATTTCGTTTAACATTATTACTCCACATTTCAGTTGAAACTAAGATCGAGTGTTTGTGAAATATGTTTTCCGTGTGTATATTTCGTTGATTAACAATTACAGATAATGAGTCTTGATGAAGATGAAACATAGATGGTGAGATCATGATGATGATGATGATGATGATGATGAAGATGAAACATAGATGGTGATAAAAATTAATTGAACAACATTCCACCACAGAAGCTGCCCTGCATGGGCCTGGACACCCCTCCAAATTAATCTTGGGCCCAATCTGGTATGGGCCGAGTCTCTAATTTTCTTTTTCTTTTTTCTTTTTTTTTTCAAAATTTGGATCTTGTTGGGAAAATTTGCAGAAGCTTGATGAATCTGCCAGTTGATGAAGCTCTGCTACTGGCAATGTTTGTGAAGATCATGAATGCAAAGAAGACAATAGAGCTTGGTGTGTTCACTGGTTATTCCCTTCTCTCCACTGCTCTTGCTCTTCCTGATGATGCCAAGGTATATATTGTAACATTTCTGTTTTTGAACGACCAGTCGTTTACAGCTGCAAAATGAAGGCATTGCGTTTTGTTGCATGCAGATAATAGCAGTTGATCCGGACATGGAAGCTTACGAGTTCGGATTGCCATATACTCCCTCCGTCCTAAAATTAGTGTCTTGTTTGTCAAAAATTTTTGTCCCAAAATGAGTGTCTTATTTATATTTTTATGTTATTATATTAGTGTTCTTCCCATATTACCCTTACCACTAATGCACATGAGCAAATCTACATATTGGTGCACATGGGTGTACATGAAAAAAGTGAAGGTTATATTGGAAACACACTAAATTATATTGTAATTCTTAATTTTTGCAAAAAATAGAAACAAGACACTCATTTTGGGACGGAGGGAGTATTAAAAAAGCCGGAGTGGAACACAAGATCAACTTCCATCAGGCCGATGGATTTTCAATCCTAAACGACCTCATTGAAGTATACCATTTTTTTACAGCTCATTGGATTGGTCATGGTCATGGTCATTTTTGGAAATTTTTGTGTTATGTGTGTGCAGGGAAAAGAAGAGGGGACATTTGACTTGGCATTTCTTAAATACCACGAGCTGCTGCTGAAGCTGGTTAAGGTTGGGGGCATATATAATTGCGTACGACAATACGTTGTGGTTCGGGACGTTGGCGGAGTCCGGCGACGAGAAGGCGGTGGAAGGGCACTTCAAGGAGGGAAGAGACTTTTTGAGGAAACTGAACAACTTTTTGCCTACCGATCCTCGTATTGAAGTGTCGCTTGTTTCCATTGGAGATGGTCTCACTCTCTGCAGGCGCATTGCCTAAATTTTAGTTGATTTTCATGTTTGAATAAGGTCACGTGAGAGGCCACTCCACTCCTGTGATTTGTGTCTTTTCCTTCAAGTTATGCTCCCATTTGGAACTGTGAGTTTTTAACGGTTGTGTCATTTTCTGAAGAAACTATTTGAATTATTATAAGAAGATGGTCGGATGTAGTGGATAGCCTGCCGCTGCCACGTAGGACGATACACGTCATATGATACCTGCTTTGCTTTCACAGTCACACACAAAACAAAACCATTTATAATGTCGAAATTGTCCTTCCTTTTTTCTCTTTATTTCATGATGATCCTCCTGACCTTTGCATAAGAATGTCCGTTACCAATACGCTGCAGTTTGATTATATATAAGTTAATGCGGAGAAATTAGATTAAAGTAAACTTAATACAGTTGATTTTCATTGTTGAACAATTAAGTAGCGACGTACAGCGAGCTTACGTATTTAGTCTATAGTGTTAAAAAATTATTTAGCAAAGTGATGTCCTTGGGTATTACTGGAATAGGTTGCGAGTGCATTAATATGTGTGTTTACGTCAAAAAGTTGCTATGGAACTATTTTTCATGGTAGTAGTATAGACTAAAATTTGGACTAGCTAACCCTCAAGAGTTAGTGTTGCGTCTTTTTGACTCGGGTCATCAGATTTTAACACTAGTAAATGTTTTCGTTTTGTCTATATGATAAACTATTTTTCTAAAACTGTTTTTATTCCAAAGTCATGTGACTTTCTAGATCTTGGAGGTGCGCATGTTGTTTGCGCATAGTAACCCACTAGTTAACGAAGACCCTAAATGTATTTTCGAAACATTGACTCGAGCTAGAGATAATTTCAACCAAAAAACACCAAGAGGTAGAAAGAGTTTTAGAGAGAAAAAATTTCAAATGTTTCAAATATCTTATGAGAGTATATTTATACTTACAAAACAATATCGTCAAGTGTCATACCTGGTGACTATATAATTGGGCTTAGGAGGAGTAAAGTCCGCTTTGGGACCCACTTGGGTGCTATAGTCTAATTAGCCTCTCAAACATGTTGTTCGCTTGTGTTGGGTGAGGTTCAGATCCACACACCCTTCAAACTTCACAAAGTAAAATGGAGACGCTACGAGCTTCTACCGCTTCAGATAGGATCCTAATGTCTTAGCAAGACGGGGAGGCTTGTTGGTGACTTAGCGAAGTGACGAGCCTTGAGACCTTGTAGTATCTTATGAAGATTAAGTGTATAAAAGGCTTGGAGGTCTTGTATATGTGGAGATTAAGTATTAAAGAGAGGTGATGAGCTCTCCTTAAGACTTTATAGTGTTTTGGTGGAGTTGACTCTTGTGGATAACGGGCGGGGTGCTTGTCACAACCAGGTCAAAATTGATTTTTGATGTCACATTGTCGCGATATGAGGATCAAAGTTGCAACATCTCTTGTCACAAGATTGGAGATACTTCACTATGTGAATCGCGAGAATAAACCAACCATGTCATATCATCCCCAGTTGCTTTGTGACGGAACATTTATGCGTCGCATGTCGCTTCATTATTAGTCGTTGACACTTCAAAATTAACTATAGAAAATGGTTTTGTAATACAACATGAACATGACCCATATCAATCAACAACTATTGAGTTCAGGCAAGTGTGATAAGGAATTTGATTCCCTTTAATTGATTTGTCTCAATCTGTAGTTTTGTTATTTAACTCGAATTAGATGGGATTCAAATAAATATTGACAAAAAAATAAATTAGTGGTAGAAGGGTAAAAATGTATTTTAGGTGAACCTGGCAAATATTAAGGTTGGGAGCAGATGGAGAGTGCGTTTCCGCAGCCAGGTCTCTCCTCTGGTTTCTGCCAAATATATTTCTTTGGGAGTCGGAGACAGTTCAAAAAACAAGGTATCAATCGGCAACAAACACGACGTCGCAAATGAGCGTAGTCAGGAGCCAAGGTAGCTTCTTCGCAATCCGCACCCTCTCACCATCCTCCCTCTCCCGCTGCTCTCACGCCGGTTCAGCTTCCTCAGCCTCAGGTACACACTTTAGATCCTCAATCACCGTTAATTAGTTAATCACTCATAATCTGCGACTGTGGCTATGGCTTTTCGATTCGATTCGATTTTCTCAATAGTTTCTATAGATTAAGACTCGTTTTAGCTTGCAGATTCAACATTAATGCTCTGCTTCTTCGTCATTGTTCTGTGTATTATTACTATAAGCAATCTTTCTTAGGTTTTCGATTGGTTTTCCAAAAAAATTCCTCGCTGAATTAACGGCGGAGATGATCGGTTGTATTGATGATCGATCGCCAGATTTGGCGGTTTCTGAGAATGAGAGTGCAATGCAATGAACAGTTTGATTGAATCATGCTGGTTGGGTCCCGCAACTACAGCACTGCTAATTGCTATTATTTTTTTGACCCATTCTGCTACACTCTACTATGGGCCCAGTGAGGCCCAATCCTCTACACTCCTATGGGCCCATGTCTTTTTCTACTATCTACTGTTACTGGAAATTTCCATTTATATGTGAGTACCAAGTTGCTGTTCATTTATTTGTTTTTATTAATTTCAAAATTTAAGTGAGCTGTTTACTTCTTGCTACTTGCTGGTAGCTAATCACTACTCTTTCTTGTTGTCTACTAGTCTTGCTGCTTGATTAAGGTTTGGTTTGGGTTCTCAGAAAAAAAGTAGTGAAAAATTGTCAATATAATTGACTATTTTTTTTCAGTTTATGATGACTTTTTTCCTTGCTTATTATGATAGGAAACAACCTGAGTATGAGTAATAATGAAATGGAAATAAAATGCATAGCTGAAATCATGAATTCCATGGATTCTTTGCAGAGGATGCTGCTTGTGAAACACCTACATGGATCGGTTGTGTATGCTTCAAGCGAAAAGGAACCTACGAACGGATTTGCATTAACTTGACACCATTACAGGCAAGTGCTTTGGTCAAGGATTGAAAAACAAAAGTAACACACCCTGAATGTTGCTCATGTGTGTGCATGGTGAATGGATTCATATTCTTGTCATGTTCAATCAATAATCCGACATTTTGAATGCGGGTCACTGATGGTTTCACTCTCACTAGGTTCCTGTTGTAAATATCCATCATCCACACTCAAATCAATCTATCTTTATTATTCTGTTATGTGTGACAGATTTGTTGGAAAACATGCAGGAAGAAAGACTCAAAAGGTTGAAGCATAGAATGAAGACTTACTTCGATGCTTCTAGGCCAGACCACCAGGTGCATTTCACGTTATCACCTTCACGCTTGAATTTAAAGCTTAATAAATAAATAAAAAAGCCTTTGGAACACCTAACAGTAAACTTGACAATTGCAGACATACATATGTAAATTTACCCCTTGATACCATAAACTGGACACACGCCACTTGGTTCATAGTTTTCTGTTTTAGAATTTAGACTACTCATATGGTGTGATTTTGTTTGGGACAGGAAGGTCTGAGAGCTTTATGGTCTGCTACATACCCTGGTCGGGAGCTTCATGGTTTGGTATCAGATCAATGGAAAGAAATGGGATGGCAGGGAAGGGATCCATCTACCGATTTTAGGTTATTATAATCTCTATGACATAGTTTTTTGCCTTTTCATCTTTTCAAGTTGTGGCGCGTATTTTTTATTTTTCTTAATAAGTTGGTTTGGACAACTTTGCTGAATGAACAGAGGAGCTGGATTTATCTCTTTGGAGAACCTGTTGTTCTTTGCCAAGACATATTCAGTAAGAGCCTAACCTAAAAGTCCAATACATGTTTTACATTGACAGGTATAGCTTACCCAACCACTGAACATATATTTTTCTGCTTATTGTATTAGACATCTTTTCAGCGTCTATTGCTAAAGCAAGGGGGTGAGCGATCTGCGTGGGAATATCCATTTGCAGTTGCTGGTGTTAATATCACATTCATGATTATGCAAATGCTCGATCTTGATGCCAGTAAGTGCTAAAACCTAGCTAAATGAGTATCATTTTCTTTAGAATCTGAATATCACTCTTTCAAATCCGAAACAAGTACAAATGTTTTTCAAAGCCAGTAATAAACCATACCGGAACTATAGAAAATTGAAAGTATTGAAGGAGACTGTTAATAAATAATGACAAACTTTCTGTTTACAGCCAAGCCGAGGACATTTGTCAGATCAGTTTTCATTCAGATGTTATCAGGTAAGAACTTTATACAATACCCTAATAACAGTTTCAAGCCACATGGTTTCCTTCTGATGCCGTCCCTACAATCACTCACCATATATATTACATGTCAATGTAGTTTTCGTTTTCCATCTCAGCTTCAAGTTCAAATTACGCTGCACTCCATATACACGTGATAACGTTGTTTGTGTTTTCAGTGAATGAATGGGCTTTTGACTTGCTTTACTGTGTGGCATTTGTGGTTATGGACAAACAGTGGCTGGACAGAAATGCCACATACATGGAATTCAATGTGAGAACACCAACTTTCTGTAACTTTTGCTTCTAAACATACAATCCTAGAAAATTGATAGTAGAACAAATACATATTCAGTTTGCGTAAACTGCAAGTTGTGGTAATGAAATGTCCCGACTAATTCTATGTTTTACAGGATGTTTTGAGATGCACACGAGCTCAACTTGAGAGGGAACTTCTAATGGACGATGTTTTACGAATCGAGGACATGCCTTCCTATAACCTTCTTTCTTAATGGTAATTCGAGTTCAAAAAAGGCCTGCAGTATCTGGATAAACCCGAAATCGTACCATTCCTGGTCTTTTTATTTTTCTTCTGTTACAGAGGGTTTGATTGGTTGCTTACCTTTGCCATTATATTCTGAAAATGTGTATATGATATCTGTGGGGCTTAAAAAGATTTGAATGCATGATGTTCTTTTTTAGAGGTTTGAGATGCAAAGAAAAGCTGCTACTTTTCATTTATCATTTTCAATGTCCGAGAATCTTACAGGAGCCAAATTCTAATAAGAGGACTCTGTGTATACTATAAAAAGTCCTCGTAATCACACACACAAAAAGAAGTTCAAAATTATAAGATTTGGAGGACAAATGTAAATGTCAAAAATATAATAACAAATTTCCTCTCATCAATGGGAGGTTTTAGAAAAAGTCGAATACAATATCTCGAGAATTTATAGATGGCCGATTGTTTGAACTTTAAAGTTTTAGAATTTCATACATGTGTTTTAGAATGAATCGGGAGGGAGAAGGTAGAGAGGCAATGTGATCATTCGAGTTTAATTAGCGTATTTAAGAATTATGTGTCTTAAAATTTTAGTTGGTCAGACGAGCGAGTTATTTGCGAATTGGAATTAATGAATCCAAAACTCACCCGTTAAATTTGTGGGTTGGGTTGGGTTGAGCACTTGAGCTGGATAGTGAAATATTGAGTTATGTCTTTACATTATTGTTACTCTTTTTCTCTTGACTGGTGAAAATTTTATATTTATTCAACGACATTTGTAATCTTTGACATAATTTAATTCAGTAACAATCGGAGTTTAATTTTGTGTAGATCAAGAGTAATGTTATAATATATTAATATAAATTAATATCATTTAAAACATCATCACAAGTTTACAATAGTAAATATATTCGTTAACTATTTTCTTTTTTTCAATACAGAAATAAAATCATATAGACATGGGCTGAAACATCAGTGCAGATCACAAAGGCCAGCTAATTTCAGGTCAATCAAACGACGTCGTTAACGAAAAGTAATACTGTAAATAAAAATAAATAAAATAAATATACTGTGTGTCTGTACTGACCGGTAACAAGAAAGAAGGCGCGTCACCGAGTGGACTCGGTATAAAGCTCATCTTCCTCAGCCGTCACCATCTCGAGTCTCTCTGTAGTCCAAACCAAACCCTCCTTCCTCTCCGCTAAACCCTACCATTTCCATACCATGGAGTTCTCTCAGGATGATTTCGACAGACTCTTGCTCTTCGAGCACACTCGCAAGGCTGCTGAGATTAATTACGCTCAGAACCCTCTCGACGCCGATGTTCGTCTCTCTCTCTCTCTCTCTTTCCTCTCAACGCACCTTTAATGGTTTTTTTTTTTCTAATACTTTGTTTCTTGTGATGTTTGGTTTCTACAGAACCTGACCAAATGGGGATCGGCTTTGGTTGAGCTGTCTCAATTTCAGAGTGTAGCGGAGTCCAAAGAAATGATAAAAGGTACATATGCTTTCCATTTCTCTTGGTTCTCTTGTTCAGTACAGTTTTCAATTACTTCATGATTCTGTCAGTTCTGTAGTAATGTTATTTTCTTGTACCCTGTAGATGCTATTTCAAAGCTGGAGGAGGCATTGGCCATTAATCCAGGTAAGGAAGATGCTCTGTGGGCTCTTGGCAATGCTCTCACTTCACAAGCATTTTTGGTCCCTGACTCCGACGAGGCTAAACCTGATTTTGATCGGGCGGCTGAGTGTTTCCAGCAGGCAGCAGACAAGGTAATTTCTTGGAGATTTTAGAAGTATATATTGCACTATGTTGTGATCATAATTTTCTCTTCATATGTGACATTTTGTTATAGGATCCTGCTAATGAGTTCTACAAGAAGTCCTTGGAAGTCTCAGTCAAGGTATTTTCTATATCTGTTTTGCTCAAATTAAATATATTCTCAGAGTTTTGCTGTTTTTTTTCTTTCCTGCAAGGATATTATATTTTGTTTCTGTGGCTGCTAGTATAAAATGGCTGAAAATAATGAGTGACTGATGATATAGATAGGAATGTGAGATTGGAATACTCTTCTGCAATTAGGTTGCTGGAAAAAATCATTGTGTCTCTCAGTACTCTGAACTTCAAGTGGCTGTAGCATGCTTTAATTGAATTAATAGAGTTGCCTAGTGACTCTTAGTGCCTAATTACGACATTATTACTGGGATTGGAATGCTGGGGAGTGTGTAGTTTGGTAAGGGCCTGAGCTTGTGGTATAGTCAATTTCTGGAGTCAAAGGTTTGAGCCTCCTTTTCAAGTTCTGTCATTGCGTGCTATTTGCCTATTTACTTATTTTAATTAATGTAAAAATTTCTACATTTTATATTTCGCAGTAAGTATTGTAAGAGCTGGGTTAAAGAGGCATTTACTGTGTTTGTGTTAGCTTGGACGCTCTTTTCTTTCTCTAACTTAATTAGATCGATTATTTTGGTTGGTAGGTAGGTAGGTTATTGTCAATGCCTGGCTCAACTTTAACATCAGGGTTGGCAAGCCTCATCTAGGTGCATGTTAGAGTATGAGCAAAAGTATTTTGAGTGAAATACTGAAAATGTTGTTTGCTTATTAAGATAACTAACAGTCTTAAGTTTTTCATGTACAACTGATTGGTTTTTTACTTTGTTTATCCTGTCATATCTTATTCAGTTACATTATCAGTTTGTAATTTGTATCATTGTTAATTTGAGATTTTATGTAATTATGCCATTCATTTTTGCTATACCATCTTAGGCACCAGAGTTACATATGGAGCTTCACAAGCATGGACTTGGTCAACAGACTATGACTTTGGGTGGTGGATCTTCGGCATCTTCTAATGCAAAGGTGAGATTTCTTTACTAAATTCCCTGTGCATAGTGAAACACATTAATTAATTTAACTAATCCCAAATCAAGAATTAAGCATGGTTTTAATATATTTCTTTTTTCCAGCCAACAAAGAGTAAACTACCACCAGTCACTGCTTTGTGCAATAACAGTTTTGTTTTTTCTTTACATTTTCTTTAAAAAGAACAATTTATTTGTAAACCACAATATATTTTTCCATGATCTATGGTTACAACTCGGTGTCATACATTTAGGGAATATGGCATTGTAGGCTTGTTACAGTAACTTTCCTAATATGGAGATAAATACACACACACATGGCTACTAATATAATGGATTCAAGCAAATAAATAATTTTTTTGGGTTCAATTGTGTGGGTATTGGAAGGGATGAAAGTAAAGCTGTGAGTGTGGTGGTTTACATTTACAATAATATGCTCAGTGTAATTTAAGTACTACATTGTTCGCTTGTGTAAATTTCCAAATTTGTATACAAGCAGAAGCATGCATTGCAAGACCCAGTGTTCAACATTCTAATCATTTTGGAGTTTTCTGCATGACTGTGTATACTGTCTTGTTGGTTTACAGCTCAATTGTACTTTATTTTTCAGTTGTAGACTGTTTGTTTAAAGTTTTGTTTTTATGTCAGAGTTCCAAGAAGAATAAGAAGAGCAGTGATCTCAAGTATGATGTATGCGGATGGATTATTCTTGCCGTTGGACTTATTGCTTGGGTAGGGATGGCAAAGTCTAATAGTCCACCTCCATCCCTTAGATAAGTTGTAATTTTTCAGCATGATGAAGGTATTATTACACTAGCTACTTTATTGGGAGTTTTGTAGCTAAGGGTAATATGTAATGTGGTTGTAGTACTACATATGTATCCGAATTTGGATTTGGAAACGAGTGCAGATTGCACCCAAGATTTATTATTATTATTATTAATTTAATTTTATATAAGAGCTGCTTTATGATTCTCTATTATGTCACATGTGCTGAGGATGTATGAGTTTTATGTTTGTGGGCCAAAGTATTTGATAGTGCTTAATGGGCTTACAGCTTAATGCAGCCCACAGACCAGCTAAATGGGCTTGCAGCTCTAGCTGTAGATTGTTCAAGGAATGTTCTGTCTGTCAATTAACAGGTCTAGCCTATTATTTAAATAATTTATATGTAATAATATACTTGGATAATAGAAACTCTATATTTAGATGTGTCTTGGTTTGTAGAGTCGTGACTTATTTAGATCCGACTTTTGAACCCAGTCTTGTCATGTGAGCATGGGTGAGCCATGTTGGTAATGGCATATATTGCGAGCCTTCCAACACGTATTTTATGTAGCCATTGGTGACAGACAGAACTTGTATACAGGGTAACAGTTTGTACTCCCAAAAGTTAAATTTAGGCAATCATCACGCTTGAAGTTCAGATTCTTGTCACTTCTCTTTCTTAATTTAGTAATTTGACTTTCCTCTGTAGCTAAGAGATTTTATTGATGGCCCTTGGTATTTTATAGCCTATACACAGGTATAAACAATTAACGATTTCCCGTTTGCTAGACTTTCATAGAAGGAATCTAGTTCTAAAGAAGATATGTAGGGAAAGAAGTGGGATTGCATAATTCCTCTGGGAATAAAGTAGCTGAAACATGCTTTCATTAAGACATGGTGGGTTCCAATGCAGGTAATCTTCTTTCCTCAATTAGCCTAACACGTGTTATCTTCTTTCATTTAATACTCGATGGTTGCAATTATTAGTGATCAAAGTTATAATCTTTCTCGATTAATTTAATTCATTATATTCTTTCTTGGCCCAATTATCGTGGGAATACTTTTTTTTTCCCCTTTTAATGTATTAGTTTCACATTTCTGCTGAGTTCTAATTATGTTGTATCAGTTTAGCTCTACTAGTTATGAATATCTAATACTTGAATTAACTGTTTACACTCTCAGGCCTGCCACTGGATTTCCTGTATTGGCATGAAGTGGACCAAGTGCTGGACAAGCTGGCAGGTTTGCGCTCCACTCCTTGCCATTAGTGGAAAGGGTTGTCAAATTAAGAAAGTGACATGTGACTTTTTCAGAATGCATATGGTTGTCTATTTTACATGGATAGTATTAAAAGTAATTCACTTTGGCAATTACAAGTATAATATTTCAAAATTGTTTCTAGAAGGATCTGTTTAGCAATATTTTTTGCCTTAGGCACTTTGTATAGTATTCTGTTTGATAATTGGGGCCCTATTTCTTTTGCGAGTCGCTATTGAACTGTCTTACATTATGCATTGTGGTACCCAACAGGCCATTGCTCCCTTGTGTGTAATTTAATTTTAGCCAATAGCTTGTAGGGTGGCATAATGGTAGTGGAGGAGTTTTATATTTTGCTGCTAAAATTCCACAATCCTACGAGAGACAGTAAGGCCACGCCTACGTCTGTTGAAGCTTTTCTTAGATTAAATACATATTTTTGCAGCAGTAGGTCTTCCTCTATCTAGTATGGTAGCTACGATCAGTTAATTGGCAATAGCTAGCAACATAGTTACTACTTATTAGTGGGTAGGTTCTTATATGCTTGATTCAGTTGGTAGGATCTTTTTGTATTGTTGGTTCACCTGTGGACTGTCTCTTGTTTGAGGAACTATAGCTTATACATTTGTTCCGAAGCTATCTTGTAGTGCGATGGGAAGTATACGAGGAAAAGATACCGAGTTTCATTGCGTCTTTGGTTGAGATACAGAGATAATAAGTGTTTTCGGATCATCAGCCTTGTGTTTTGTGCTAATCGAAATTAATTTGCGTCTTTGCTGAAACAAACATATCTATAGGATCCAGAAAAAGAGGAAACATTCTATTGGATAGAATAGTGTGCTGCTCCATTAACATCTTCCTGCATTGTTTGTTTTATGCATCGCTTTTTATAATTAAGTGCTGTGGCTGAGTATCTTTGTGCGCCATTCATTTTCTGTAAGCTTCTTTTCTTTTTTAATCAAACGTTGATGGCGTAGTGGATCTGTGATTGTAGTTGTTTTGTGTGATCGCTGCCTCCACACAAACACTAATCCACTTGATGGAAGTATATGCATATGGAGAAGAAAATAATATTAGTCGTTTTGTTAATATTAAACTAAATTGTTATTTACTTTTCCATAAACCGAAAACTCCAACGGCCTTTCTTGATGGCAAACCCGATCTGATCAGTTTTGTTGGTTTCATCGGCGCTTTTGACTTCTACCATTCATACACTTGTCGGTTGTGAAAGAATGTTTAGGATGGGTAATTTGAGTCTTTTTATGCTTTTCTGTCTTAAATAATATTTTAATCCATGTTGGAAGTTTTTTAGCGGTGGATTCTGATGCACTTCAAGCTATAGATATCGGGAAGACTGGTGGAGGGAGAATAATATCACCTCCGGTTTGATTTTGCTTGGTATTGTATCTCGCTGGACATTTTGTCAGTATATATTTTTGTTTTGTCAGTTTCATAAAAAAGGGTCATATTGAATTAGTCAACTCAAAAATATTCATATAGGTGCAGGTACAATATATCATGCGGGCCTACCCAATTTGATACGGAATGTGATAGCCGTAATATCTATATTACTGAATATATTTATAAACATTTTAAGAAAATGTTCAGTCCAACTGTTCATAATAGTTTATTAAACCCTGCAAGATCGCTTTCCACGTACTATATAAACAACTTCTCCCATATGATATCTTACCAAGCAACACTGTCTTTTCTTTAATCTCTCACTTAATGCAATGAAACTATCCAAAATGAAGTCTTTGTTCACGCTAATTTCTCTTCCCTTCCTCATCCATTTCTTTGGACACTCAAGCCAAGCTCTCCTCCTCCTCCTCCTCCTCCCTCTCTTCCTCAAATACTGGCTTGTTCCGGGCGGTTTTGCTTGGAGAAACTATTGTTATTTTCATGAAAACATGCCCAAGGGTCCACCGGGATGGCCCTTGCTCGGCACTCTGCCCGAAATGGGCTCGTTGGCTCATCGCAAACTTGCCACCCTGGCGGCTTCATTGAGCGCGAATCGCCTCATGGCATTTAGTCTCGGTGGGACTAGAGTTGTCATTAGTAGCCATCCGGACACCGCTAGGGAAATCCTCTGCGGGACGGCTTTCTCAGACCGTCCCGTGAAGGAGTCGGCTCGCTCCCTGATGTTCGAGCGAGCCATTGGGTTCGCTCCCTCCGGGAAGTACTGGCGCCACCTCAGGAGGCTGGCGGCCACCCACATGTTCTCTCCCAAGAGAGTCGGGAGCCTCGAGGGGCTCAGGCAACGAACGTTAACCGATATGTTGGAGGGAGTGTTGGTAGAGATGGAGGGAAGTGGGAGTGTGAGGTTGAGAGGGTTGTTGCAAAAGGGTTCTTTGAGTAACATACTAGAGAGTGTTTTTGGGAGTGGTCTAAGGAGTGTGGACTTTGAGGTTTTGGGTCATATGGTGGAAGAAGGGTATGATTTGATTACAAAGTTTAATCTAGAGGACTATTTTCCTCTAGGGTTTTTGGATTTTTATGGAGTCAAAAGGAGGTGTCATAGGTTGGCTGCTAGGGTTAATAGTTTTGTGGGTCAGATTGTGAAAGAAAGAAAAATGATGATATCAAGTGGAGAAGATCATCTTTGTGGAGGTAAGAATGATTTTCTCAGTGTCTTGCTTGCTTTGCCTGCACAGGATCAGCTCAATGACCATGACTTGGTGGCTGTTTTGTGGGTAAGAATTCTCTTACCTTCTTTTAAAGAAAATTTGAGTTTATTATAAAAAAAACAAGTTTATATGTGATTCATAGATTATGATATAAATGATTTTGGACCTAGCTAAACTTAGTTTAGATTTTGACCCATGTAAAAAAATTGTTGTCAAATTAAAGTTTGTTAGTAGAGTATATATGATTTGACTCATAAGTTGACTGCTTCAAGTTCAAATAGAATTGTTATTTTCTGTCTTTGTATTAATGTTTGTTCTACACATTTTGTAATTATGTTGTATTTGCATTGGACATTAAAAATATACACGCGTAATATAATAATTTTGTTGTGACATACACGACTTATCTAACACTCTCACTTAAATACATGGTAGTAAGTTATATCTAATAACATGAATGTCGAATATATTGTGTCGTGTCGTGTCGTGTCAAATTTGTTGTATATATAAGTCGTGTAAAAAACACATGTTATTTCTATTGCGCATATACATGTTGGCTCGTATCAAGTCATGTCATGTTGAAACTTTTCATTTGCTACATTAAATATTTCATATTTGTGTTGAATCACATAAACCATGCACAAATTGCCACGTAGATACTAGATGCTTCTTTTGCTTTTCCACTTTTACTTACAAGTGGACAATGATCAAATCACAAACCAAATCTATCAAAAACACATTAAATTTTTTTGTGCTTTCCACGTTCCTCAAATGTTCCCTTTTCACGCGTTTGTTTATACTAGGAAATGATATTCCGAGGAACGGACACAGTTGCTATACTCCTGGAATGGATCATGGCTAGAATGGTTTTGCACCCAGGAATCCAAGCCAAGGTCCAACAAGAACTCGACACGTGCGCCGGCGGCTCCAGGCACGTGCAAGACTCTGACATGCCAAAGCTCCCATACTTGCAGGCTGTCGTAAAAGAAGTCCCCAGATTGCATCCTCCAGGGCCGCTACTATCGTGGGCCCGCCTGGCCATCAACGACGTCCACGTAGGCAAGTACTTTGTCCCAGCTGGGACAACAGCAATGGTCAACATGTGGGCCATAACCCATGACCCGTCCATCTGGAAAGACCCGTTGACCTTCCGGCCCGAGAGGTTCATTGAAGAGGACGTGTACATCATGGGCTCGGACTTGAGGCTCGCCCCGGTCGGGGCTGGGCGGGGGGGGGGGCCCGGG
>JAYMTA010001215.1:0-21150 GCA_036897625.1 Pelargonium cotyledonis
TAAATTAATAGTTTCATATATATTTATTTTAGTGTGCACTTCGAGCTTAAGCCCCAAAGGACCTTTGCATCTCAAGCGCGCTTTGAGCTTTTTAAAACACTATGTAGTACGATAAACCAAAGTGAATAAGCCATCATGGTGGCAATTTCTTCATTTGCAAGTATGCAACTGAAGTCAACATAACTGATCCTCATTATGTGACTTTATGAAGGGCAGAAACTGCTCAGTACTATTTGTCTCGTATATCCTGTCTAGAGAATCAGATAGGCTTTTATTCTTCCCCTATCTCTCTTTAGTTGGAGAATGATTTACTAATGACATATTTCCGATCTCTTCAATGTGAACTTCAAAGAAGTTCTATTAACGAGTGCTGTGGCCAATCCATTAACAAGTATATATCATTTTCCTATTATAGTTTTTTTCCGAGGTTGATGTGAAGCTGGTATTTAAAGAAGTTACATCCAAATTCCTGCGGAGACGTATTGTGGAGGTTTGAAATCTTTCTCATTGTAAATAATGAAAAAAAGTGTCCATAATCATATTTCGTGAGACTGTTGTTACTCTTATATTTCTATTGTCATGAATCTATTTATCTTCTTCTTAGATGCATGAACTCTTTAACATATTTGCGGACAAATTAATTCACTGAATCTATAAGCTCTTTAGTTCATCAGCCATACAACATCTTACATTTATAGATACCAATTCCTGAAACAGATCGCAAGAATCTTCGCCAACAAAAGGACAAATAAATATTCTCTGGGTGCTTGTTGTTAGAGGATGTAAGGAGATAGTTGTACCATTTCCCTTTTTGATATACAGATCACATGATTTTTTTTTCATGTTTCTTTAATTTTTGGATGAACAAATGTTATTATGGTTTCAACAATAGTAAATTCCATGTTGATAGCTCTATGAAAAATGGCTACGCTTCTTTTTTCTGCTAGACTGTTTTTGAAGGCAGTGTAGGTGGCTATGAGTTGAACCCTACTGGATAGGATATTTTAGGACCATATATGCCTGTTGCTTCTCGAGCTTTGGTTATCTGTGATAGGCTTCTGCATGGTTCTCTTAGAAACAGGCATTTTCATTATTTATTTACTTGTAACAAGTAATAACAATTCCAGTATGATACTTTGCTCCATCTCCCTTACTCATCTGTTCAGGTCCTCTGCATTGTTTTGCATGGTTTTGCCTTTCTAGGAAGCCTGCAATATTTGCAAATTCCATTTAGCAATTAGAATGCATTTAGTCTCCTTGGACCTTGTTTGTAGTTCTTTTTGGGTGAAGGTTCATTATTTCCTCCTCTTTTAGGTGTAACTTCTAACCTTTATCTCAGTAAAGCTTCAAGCCCCAACAGATAGTATGCTTTATGCACACACCAAAAGCATTGGAAGTGTGCTTTAGCTGCATTTTGCTCCTCTTTTTACTGTTAAAAAACACACTTTTCACTAAAATTGCAGTTTAGCTGCATTTTAAGTGTTGCTCTCACTAACAATATGTATCCACCGCTATAGAGTTTTGTCCTACTTCTGCTAGAAAACATTGGTTCATTAGATTATAAGGTTAATTATATGATTCTAATCTTTTTTCCTTGGCACCCAAATGTATTATTTCCATGAATTTACTCGATCCTCATATCGTAAGTATTTCTAACACTGTTTTGGATGACATTTGGTGCCATATTCTTGTGCAAATCTTTGTTGCACATTTCCTTAAAACATATACTGTTTCTTCATTATGTTTATGTTGGAAAGGAAGAGGGAGTGACCTGAAAACTATAGCTGATTTCAATCCCATTGTTTGCTTGTGTGTGTGTTGGGTGACATGATTGATGCTAATTAGGTCATCTTTTGCTCTCAAAACTTATTCTGCTTGTGGCAGGGAGGGAAAAGAAGTGATGGGCGAGCTTCAGATGAGATTCGTCCAATTAACTCAAGATGTGGGCTACTTCCTAGGGCACATGGAAGTGCTCTTTTCACACGTGGGGAAACACAGGTTTAAATGTCTTATAGTTTCTAATCTTAATTTTATGCCTGTATATATTAATTGTTTAGTACACAGGAAATATTCTTCATATTCCATTTTTATTTTTTTTGCATTATTTCCCTTTTTATAATAAAAAAAATCATATTTCCCCACTTTGGTTTGAAAATTTTCCCTATAGTTTAATAATAAAAAATTCTTGCCCTCACTAAAGTTTGAAGTTTGCTGCTAGAGTTCAATAAATTTTAATTATATTTTGTTTTTACTATCAATAAAAAATATATATATTTTTAAATCATCAATAAAATATTCTACAATTATCCCTGTCTGTATGTCAATATTTCAAAAGTTCAAAGGTGAGTTGGTTCACAAAGTTATTGTGTTCCTATCTATGCAGCTTTGTTATATATAATCAAGCTTGTTTGCTCTCCTGATATTATCACTGCTGATATCAATAGATATACTTGATCCTTTTCAAAATCATTAATGCTTTCAATTTCAAATCACAGCTGTTGCTTCATATTTCTAGACAAATCCCCTTTGAGTCCTGCATGTTTTGGTGCTGCAGTAACTATTCAAATGTTAATCATTTTAAAATCGGGTTGCACATAATTTTTATGTCCAATATCTTCAACTTCTTCCTTTGCAAATAATCATAGTTACCAGAGTAGGTGATATTGTATATATTTGTAGCTCGTCAACATCTTTCTATATGGTTTATTTTGAGTCTCTTTTGACAGTCATTAGCAGTGGTTACACTCGGTGATAGACAAATGGCACAGAGAATAGACAACCTTGAGGGTCAGGATGAATGGAAGAAATTCTATCTTCAGGTTCTACATAAAAAACTTTTTTCTCTTCAGTCTTTTTGTCCAGTTAAGAGTTTGGTGGAAATATATGCATATTTCTCTGCATATGTTTCTGATTTGCTGTTATGCTCCTCCAGTGATATGTTGACTTAGGTCTCTAACTATTAAATAAAATTATAACTGACCCTTTTCTACCTTGATTTCGTAAATCAAATTGTTTGGTCATTTTAATAAATTTTAACTCATTTCGCATTTTGCACATATTTTGTGTGAATGGTTGTTGTGGATTTCATATGGTAAATAAAAAAAAAATCAAAACTCCCATTCCTCCCCCCTCCCCCGATGTTGTAACAATTTGGTTGAGTTTCACTTGTTATGTTTGCAGCCACTTCTGATGCTTTTTGAACTTTGAGAAATATGGTCCATTATAAAGTTATATAACATAGCTGATTTACATAAAATAGAAATGTATTTTATTTGTAATTTGGTAGGTAACTTTTCCTCACAAATAGTTCACTCTCTGTTTTTCATTGAAGTGAATTTTTTGTGAATAAATTTCTGAAATGACAGATTGTGTATTTGGTTACCATTCTGCTTGTATGGACCTCTTTGTGCTTTTGTTGTATGGGACTATCACAATTATGCTGTATACCATGTGTGATGCTTCTGCTCACATGTCACTGTATGAATATGACATGATGACTGTAATTTGTTTGGTGTCTGTATCAAAATTTCTCTCTTAATCATGTCAACGACCCCTATAGTAAATACTTATATTTGGAATCTCAAGACCTTTTTCTCATTTATGGGAATATTCAGTCTGGCTAGCCATTAACAGTGAAGCAATTCTCGGTTTCTTTTTCCAGTATTCATTTCCTCCATCATGTGTTGGAGAAGTTGGGCGTATGGGAGCACCTAGCAGAAGAGAAGTGGGTCATGGAATGCTTGCAGAGAGAGCACTTGAGCCTGTCATGCCTTCTGATGATGATTTTCCTTACACCATCCGTGTTGAAAGCACCATCACCGAGAGTAATGGTTCCTCAAGGTGGATTATTGTCCCAAACTTCTTACTCTTATGTATATATAATAACTTTAGTTTATTAAGGAGTTTTTTTTCGCGAATATAACATGGCCTCTATTATCTTCACTTAGAAGTTAGAATTTCATATCTTATATATTGTCTGTTCAATTGAGATCTTAATTGCCTGCTACTTTCTGTAATAGTATGGCATCCGTTTGTGGAGGTTGCTTAGCATTGCAAGACGCTGGGGTTCCAATAAAGGGCTCTATTGCTGGGATTGCGATGGGTATGGTTTTAGAAACTAAAGAATTTGGAGGTGATGGAACACCACTTATTCTATCTGACATAACTGGATCTGAGGATGCATCTGGGGACATGGATTTTAAGGTCATATTTAATTTTCTTGTCTTAGTCTGTTCAATTAATTTTACTCATAAGGTCTATATATTTGGTAGTCATCATATCCTGAAACCTTTTTGGTGTGATTGTAGGTTGCTGGAAATGAAGATGGTATAACTGCATTTCAAATGGACATAAAGGTAATTTTTCATTCTAGCAATGTTAGTTTTTTAAAGATTCACTTCATCTGGCTCAGTATTCCTATCATGTTTTATATAAATATCCCAGTAGTTTATATTTGTTTCCTGATACTAGAAAGCCAAATGAGTTTGGCTACTGGCTACGGGTCTTTTATAATTAATAACTCATATTTGCTATGATAGGTTGGGGGAGTTACTTTACCTGTAATGAGAGAGGCACTCTTACAAGGAAAATACGGCCGGAAGCATATTCTTGGTAAAGTTCACTAATAAGCACTGCCTTTGCTTAGGAAAATATGTTTTGTTAATATGTTATAGGCGTGCTGCTGTAGAAAGGATACTATGAATCTTGAAATCATTTTGACTATAAAGCGAAATCATTTTCCTGTAGGAAGATATGTTTTGTCAATATGTTATAGGTGTAGCCTATTATTTTATTTGGATTAAGAAAGCTGTTGTAGTTAAAACTGTTATTAGAGAACAAAATGGGGTACAATGTTCAAATGTCATCTGCACTTGTAAGTTTGAATATTTGGTACTCTCTCCATCGATTTAACTGTCTTGAATTATCCTTCATATCTTGATTTTTAAGATAGCTATTTTAATTTGTCGCAACATTGACTACTTTTCTTTTAAGGAGGCCTCTAAATATTTTTAAATATGAGGACAATTCGAATTGAACTTCTAGAATTTAATTCATTGATCAATTGCATAGTCCAATTAATTACAAAACATTATACTCGAGTCTTGGAGTACATGAGAATATTTTCTCTCATTTTGGAGAATTAGGACTAGTCTCTAATTCTAACTTGTCTCCTTTGCCCGATTCACATCTATGAATTGGATCTTGTAACTTTTATTCTGCTGTATTTAGCTCTTTGGAGAGTGTCTAGTCATGCTGTGTTCCTTAAGAGTTGAGTTGGTCTACTCTTAGAGTTACTTTGGTCTCTTGATAGTATTATGAATATAAATCATTCGTTTTAGTTCTATGATTTCTGTGCTGAAGGCGCAAGGGTCTTTTCATCATTTATTTCTCATTACTTGCATTCTTTTCCCTGTTGTCTTGTTTCGAACTACTTCTCACTCTGTATGTATGCTTACCCGGGTATAATTGGTAAAAGATTTTCTTTTTTACCATTTTACATTTCATTCTAGAATCTGTGAGTTGTCATCTGTGGCTGCCGCTTTTCAACTCCAAATTATTTTTAAGCTCCTTCTGTCATTGCTACAAAACATAAAATAAGAATGGACCCACAGACTAAATTCTTATAAAGGAGTGATCCATCTGACCGAAGGTTGTTGAAATGAGGTCAAATTTCTTACCAGCCTGCAAAAAGGTCTTTATTGAAAAAAAAATCGCTAACTCTAACCCAAAACCTTGTGCTAATAGGTGGAAAAACCAACTCGTATATCAAGTTGCAGCAAACTTCACATTCTTTTAATGTGGGATACATTAACACCCTCCTCACGTACAGGCCGAATAACATAACAGACCCTACACATGGACGAAGAAGGGAGGCAACAATTCACTAGACCCAAACAAAATCATCTCTAGTTATGTTAAACTTAACTTCAACTCAAAAACTTAAGCCAATAGATGGAGATCCTTACTTGTATATCAAGTGACAACAAACTTCACATTCTTTCAATGTGGGATACATTAACTCTATCTAAAGTGAACATACATGGGTGAAGGCTTGGGTTGCTTTTTACTCTAATGAGAATGATCAGTTTTGGTTGTGTAATAAAATGCTCTCTTTATTTGACTAGATTGCAGCATATGTAGTGCCTTTATGTTGGAGATCTTGAACTTGTCTCCTAGAAATCGTATTTTTTCTTATTCGTTTCTAATTATTTAATGATTATTTCTTCTTTACTTCAGCTGAAATGTCAAAATGCACACCTCCCCCTTCAAAAAAGCTGTCTAGCTACGCCCCAGTTATTCATATTATGAAGGTTTGTTATCTGTTATTGATATATACTATTGCCAATTCTATTAACACTGATTACGCTATTTAACTCTTTTGGCGGCTATGTTGGTCCTTTTATAGGTCCAACCAGATAAAGTCAATCTTATCATTGGCCCTGGTGGGAAGAAAATAAAGAGTATAATTGAAGAAAGTGGAGTGGAGGCTATCGACACGGAGATCAATGGAACTGTAAGAGCAGATTAGGACCTTATCCTTCATGTGTTTAGTTGATATGATATACTCGTTACTGAAACTCATCTGTGGCATTTGCAGGTCAAAATTAGCGCAAGGGATTTGTCTAGTCTAGAAAAGGCTAAGACCATCATTAGTAGTCTGACGTTGGTTCCTGTTGTTGGTGATATATATAGGTCTCTTGCTTTTATTGTTTTCAATTCTTTTTTCTTATATATAACTTGAGCAAAAAAATATAAACTTGAAATTACTGTCTTTTCATTGTTATCACGGTAAGGCATTTTGAAGATTTGTATAGATCTCTTTTTATTATAAGATTTTTCAATACCTTCTTCTCCCAAGCCCAAGTGAAAAATATAACTCAAATGACTGTATTTTGTTAAGGCATTATAACCCCTGCTTCTGAAATTAGTACGGGAAAGCTCAAACAAGCAGTTGCCCACTTGTCTAAGTGATTCATTCCCCAGAAGATTCAATTAGTGTACCTTTTTAGCAAAACTTTCAAATTCTTTCTTTAGTTTTGTACTTATAATGAAAATTTTCTCAAATTTATACAAGATGTATGATCACGAACATACAGTTAATGCTCATTGGGTCTTCATGGGTAGTTTGGAAATTGTATGCTTTAGTGATGCACATTCCTGCTTGGTTGGTTAAGATTTTGGAAGTTTTTGACTCTGGTCTCTAACTGATCAGGAACTGTGAGATCAAAGCAATTGCTGCCTATGGAGCTTTTGTTGAGATCGCCCCTGGGCGTGAGGTATGCATTCCATCTCAATTCGCACTAAACACAATTTTTGTCACTATTTACTTTGATTTCGTTTGTCAAGTTCAACTTGTTTGTCGCTTAAGCATGTTTCAATTTTTGATGGGAATATGATAATGTAATTGCTATTTTCAAAATATCACAAATAATTGATGATAATTATGGATATTGAAACTCTTTCTCTCTCTCTCTCTCTCTCTCTCTCTCTCTCTCTCTCTGTAATAGTCGTATCCAGGACATTACATGGCTGGGATAGATCAGCAAATTATCATTGGTTTATCACTTTCTTGTTTTGAACTTGCTGCAGGGACTTTGCCATGTTAGTGAACTTTCTTCAAATTGGCTTGCAAAGACAGAAGATGTAAGTATGCAGCCTCTTTTTCTTTTTCCTGATCAGTGCTCAATGATATACAGCTCATGGTGGGTTAACCTTTTTTATTTATGCTGTCACAGGCTTTTAAAGTTGGGGATCATATTGATGTTAAACTCGTTGAGGTTTGGAACTTCTTTCTTATTCATGTGTTATTTGTGCATTTTTATGTTTCAATATGTTGTTAATTGTTAAATGCTCTTCAATTCTTAAAACCAGTTTTCATATTTGTCAACACCTCCACAATGGTACTGCTTTTGCATCAGCTGTTTGCTTAAATATCTATAGACTGTAGGGATCATGAAACAAAGTACTATCTTAACCTACTAAATTTCCTCGGCAAACAAAATAATCCTCTATATTCAGAATTCCAAAACAAGGTTTCCAACCAAGAGGTTTTACAGCATCGTCTATTTGTATATTGCAGTTTCAAATTAGAGCTCCGTGATTTACATGATTCTAAATGTTTTTATTTTGGTTTCTGTGATTTCATTGTAGAAGGTCTGAGACTTTTTCATTCTTTTTTATCCTGATTAAGCTTAATATGATGTTTTGGATTGGCTGTTAATTTGTTTTCAAGTGCCCTTGCCTTCGATTTTTTTAATCTGTATTTCATTTGAATAAATCATGCCATTTCGTTAAATTTTTGAAACTACATTCAAAAGTTTTGACAAGTTTGAATTGGGTATCTATAATGGCATTGCCAGATCTACATGCCATTTGGAATTGCTATCTTTTTTTTCTTTTTCTTTTTTGATTTTTGAATACTTGGTGGAGTAGTGTAGCTTCTTTTTAACCTTAATTAATCAATTCCCTACTGCTTATTAAACTACTTTTTTTTTTTCTTTTTAATACTGATGATTTTGCATTTAATGGGAGTCGTTTGTGCTTGATTTTCTCATTCCAATTTTTATTATTGTGTAATGCAGATAAATGATAAGGGACAGCTTCGCCTTAGCCGTAAAGCACTTCTTCCTCCTGACACAGATTCGGAAACTGGGGCAAAGCCACAGAAAGATACGACCGCTTCACAAAAAGCACCTGATAAGGGCACATCCAAAAGAGACGTGTATGTGCCAAAGAGTCGCTTAGCTGCAGGGAACACCGAACAGTCCAAGGAAAAGTCCAGCGATCAGTCACTTGTAAGCTCCTCAAAAAGTAATGCATCAGAGGATACCCTTCTACCGCAAAAGAAGCTTGTGCAGAAAGTAGTTAGCTCTGCCACTAGCAAAGGTAGGATCAAGAAGAGCAGTGGAAAAGCAGTCAACAGTTCCAGCAATGAGGAAAATAGTTTAGTCAACGGAGAGGCTAAAATTTGACGACTGGTATGTCCATTCTGGCTACCAGAAGTTTTTAGTTCTCAGCTTTCACGGCTTTAAAGATGGTGGAAGTTTTCAATTCTAAATGAGGTACAGAGGTAAGGCCTTAGCCACTTGTCCTTTCACACAAACATTATCGCAATTCCAAATTTCTATTATGAATATCCCATCCTTCTCATCCCGACATTAAACTTCTAATTTCTTTGTTTATGTTGCCTCTCTTACCTGTGGTTGATTACATGTCATCAAACTTGTCGACATGTTGTATTGTTGTTGAACCTGTTTAGTATATCACCATCATTTTTTAATATCACATCTGAGATTGACGAATCTACTCGAAAACCTATCATTACTTCATGCATAGTTTACTCTTTTCAGAAGAAAACGATAGACAACGCTCTGTTCGATACCACAAAAGGAAACTAGAGTTGAGGTTTACTGATCTTCATATTTGCACTTAGACAAAATCATGTGCTATAATTTATCCTGAATCTAGTCACGAGTCCACGTGGATCATGCTTATATCAAATGTTAGTTTGTTGATATAAAATGTCTGCCTATTGGCTGATGTTTGTGTTCGACAACACAGGAAAAGGAGTTCATGCCAAAATTTCCGCATCTGAAAAGCCTGCACTTGTTGTAATATACATTCAAAATGTTAACCAGGAGCAGAAGAAATCAAATTCGATGAAGCTCCGAGGTAAAAAGTGACATTCATGGGTGAGAAACCTCTTGAATATTTGCTCGTGAATCTCATTTTTGGCATCGATGTCGTTATTTGTTATCACTATTGTAAGGTTTTGACTGAGTTGACTCTGTTTGAGTAGGCTTCTTTGAGTTTAGTGTTAATGTTATTTTCGGATTCATTGATGCTTCAATGTGCATAGAGAGACTGTAGAGCTCTTTCTCGCGAAAATTTGACTTTTAAATTATTCTGTATTAGTGATTTATTCTAGTTTGGGTTGGAATCTACAAATTTGTGACAGCTACACTAAATGTCGTTGACTGTACCACTTCTATGTGAGTTCAAGATACAAATTCTTTTATTTTTCGTGATATAAATCTCTTTCAAGAATCTTTTGGATGGTCTCTTCTCGACAACAATGACTTGATTTTATTCGACATTAGAAGTCGAGCTTTCCCAACTCTTTGTAACTCTGTCTGGAAAAACGATATATGACATAACATATTATGAAATTTTTGTTGTAATATTTTGCCATGTGAGATAATTTTGCGTTATTTTTCAGACTTTAAAAATCCGTTACAAATCCTCCACCCAACCCATATTAGTGATGAATGGTAAGCAACGATTTTATCGCTGCATATTATGAAAGATGGGCTTCCATGACATGTACATATCATGCAATTTTTGAAGTTTTTATAGATCATCACTTTAAATAAATTTGGGTATGTGCATTGAATACCATAACCAAGTTTTTGATAAGTGACAAAAGGTAAATTTTTAGGACTAGATTAGACAAAATCAACAAGAATATGTCACCTTTTTATCTAAAATAAGGTGTTATAATTTATATTACTAGTTGCGTGGTCATTTCCAAATCCCTTTCCAATTCCTTACTATCATCTCATTGTTCAATCTTATAATGAATTTTGGTTCATTGATATTTAGTTATGTCTGGGACATACTAATTATTTATTACCAATAACAAGTGGAAAATGACTTTTCCTATGTAATATGCTAGAAATGACACGGGACAAAGTTCTCGATTGTCATGGTATAAGTGTCATTATGCATATGTGGAAGTGATTGACAATATAGGTATCATTGATTAAATTGAGTTTATCTACTAAAATTTAAGAACTGTCTTTTATATGTTGACATACTGTAGGATGAATAGTTTTTTTTTTTTTCTGAAAGGGAATGAATAGTTGTAAGAGTAAAATACAGATTATCATTATGAATTGTTGAGTTCAAACGTCTAACTCTTATAAACTATGTCTCTGAACACCTAGGCCCTATCACTTGCCATTTAACGGATTCCGTTAAATTTTTGGTTGGAAAATGCTCGTCTCTCATCACATTCTAGACATGTGACTTTTATTTTATTTTTTTAAATTCTCAAAATGCCCTTAAAGAACAATGATGAACAATGAACACCCTATGAAGATTCCAGTGCCGGAAACTTCAAGTGTTTGAAGATTCTGGTGCTGGAAATTTCAAGTGTTTGAAGTTTATGGCGAGATTTGTAGTTTCCGGCAAACAATCTTAATCAATTCTACATCTCTTATTACAAATTTGGGATCAAGTTTAAGAACAAAGAATTACAGACAATTAAACAAAACATCACAAACCAAAAATCTCATCAGAACCAAAAATTACAAACAATTTTTTTAAAAAAAATTCCAAAACGGAACCATATCTGGTCTTCTCCAAGCCGTTGTTGTTGTTGTGAACGGGTGGAACCGTGAACGCCGAAAAACTAATGAGTTTGTTGGAATCTGGAAAATTGTTGCCGGAAAACTCATGAGATTTCCGAAATATTAAAGTGTTCTTCGTTGTTCTTCAATTTGATTGAATATGTTATGAAGAAAGGCATTTTGGGAATTTTAAAAACAATTGAAAGTCACATGCCTAGCATGTGATGAGAGAGGTAAATTTTCCGTCCAAAAATTAACGGATCCTATTAAATACAAAGTTTATATGGTCTCCACGTAATGAGCTAAAGTATACATGGGATAGATGTTTTAAGTCACTTGTACATAGAGACTAAGTGTAATTACCTTTTTTATTATTATTATTTAAACATCTAAGGGCTTGTTTGGCTACTCTCCTTAATACATGTATTAGGGGTATAACGATATTTCTATCTCTCACCAACGGCAAAACCTAACAGAATCACTAAATGACAAGTTAATAGGGCTAGGTGGTATGATCTTTAATTTATAGGGGTTAAGTGTTATAAATAGTTCACGGTAATTATGTGTGTTGTTAATAGTATAGGGTCATTTGTGTAATTACATTTATTTCTAAATTTCCAATCACACGTGTGGCATTCTCTTAAGGGCATCACATGTGTGTCCTGTGCATATAGTATAATGCCTCAAGAAACCCCAACAAAGAAAGACAATTTCCCGCCACTTCTCATCGCAGTCTCTTCTTCACTCTCTTCGTCACTGTCGATCGAAGCTGCAACAGGAGATCGAAGATGCTTTGGGTTGACAAGTACCGACCCAAAACCCTAGACCAGGCCTTGGTTCATCAAGAAATCGCTCAAAATCTCAAAAAATTGGTACTTTCTCCTCCTCCTTCTACACTCTCCATTGCACCATTTGATGTAATTAACCTAGGTTTATACTTTTTTTTTCGAAGTATCGTCCCTAATCGTTGCTTTTCAGGTCACGGAGCAAGACTGTCCGCATCTCCTCTTCTATGGCCCGTCCGGTTCCGGCAAGAAAACCCTAATTATGGCCTTGCTCAGACAGATGTTCGGACCCGGAGCTGAGAAGGTCTCCCTGTTTTCTCTGAGTTTGTTTTTGGTGGTTTGATGATATTAGGCTCTGTTTGGTTACTAGGAGCATGCTATGGGGAATAAAAAATCTTTTTATATTCTGTTTACCTTTTGTAGAATTTCCTTAGGTGGTTTGGGAATGTGCAGCTTAAAAAGAAACTAAAGGGTATGGGTAGAACCTTTAGTTAACATGAGAAGATTAATAAAAATGAATGAGAAAATGCATCATTTTATGGGGTAGACAGCATTATTTAGGATGTAGCTTGAAGTTGTTCTGCTTTCTACCTCAACTTTGTTCGGGCGACGGCCGGGTTGTTGTTTCTATTGCTATTAAGTCTACTTTTTGGTTTATAAATTGTATGCTGAACATTTGGATTTTAGCCAGGTTATATCTGATTGGAGGGACAATGTATGCCATGGGAAATAAATTTTAATTTTTTAGATTTATATTTGTTATTATGTGGAACTGAATGAAGGGTAGCTACCTAGATAAACTTATATTTCTAATTCAATCCTTTTCTTCTCTATTACTACTTTCATGGAAATCATTAAATTGTGTTATTATTAGGTTCTTTTCAAACTTTTATGGTTTTCTCAGTAGCGACTAGTAAAAGAAAATTTTCTGATGTGACAAATGTGATAGCCTGGTTTTTTAATTTTTCCTTTTGGTTATGATTGCAGGTGAAGGTAGAGAATAGGTCGTGGAAGGTCGATGTAAGCTCACCTTATCCTTGCTTCCTAGATATTTGCTTACATGTTCAGAAGAAGCTCAGCTGTTACTGTTTTATAAGTTTGTGTGGCTATTACTTTGAAACTCGTGACAATGGCTAGATTCTTGTTTGTACGTGATTGTAGCACATGACATGATTGTGCATGAATTAATTGGATACATATGAGAAATTTTGACTATAGGACTTGGTATCCCTATTTGCTTGCTAGATAATATTAAAAGGAAGATGCAAATATGGAACGGTGCAAAGTAGAAGACACTGTTAGTTTTTTAGTGTGGTTTTGTGAAACAAATGTGTAGAAATTATTGGTTATCCTGTGGATCTCCAATCTTCATAGGCCCATTGAACACGAGCTGCCAAAATCTGTGGGGTTGGATATGGTTTTTGGTAGTTGGTACTATGTGCATAAATTGTTGTTTGTTTATAAATGCATCCCTTCAAGATGACTGATCTGTGCATCAAGTTGTATACAGCTTGAAATGGACTTGTGGGGTTTCCAACATGACAATGAACTATTCTAAAACTATGAGACTGATTACTTTATTGCAGAGATGGATGGTTATTATGTATCTAATAATACGTTAAATTTTTGGAGCAGGATTGAAACGAAGGTGCCATTTTTGTGACAAAATAGTTTGGTTCTCTGAATTCTGTTTACTTCTCTCAAAATGATAAATAATTCTAGCCACTTTCTAGCATCATTATTGTCTAATTGCAACTATTGATATAGAGCTAAGGTTTTTATCAAGCATCTTGTGTTTTGTTCTATCAGCTGTTCTAATTTGGTGATGATTTTTTTTTCAGGCTGGGAGTAGAACCCTTGATCTAGAGTTGACTACATTATCTAGCAATAACCATGTGGAGCTAAATCCCAGTGATGCAGGATTTCAGGACAGATATATTGTTCAGGAGATTATTAAAGATATGGCTAAAAATAGACCAATTGACACAAAAGGGAAGAAAGTATTTAAGGGTAAATCTGTTGATCTTTTCCTTTTACCCCTTAAATTTATTACAAATATTACTCAAACAACTCTCATGTGAGCTTCCATTGCTTATATCTTTTTGGATTTGGAAAGGAATATGTTCACTGGGATATAAATGAAAGCAACAAGGAAAAAGAAAGCCATATGTAGTGGAGATGATTACATTGTGATAAGTAACTATATAATTCTAACAAAGTATTTTTGCCGCAGACTACTAGGTTTTGTGTTTTCTCCTGTGTTAAGGAGAATAAAACTTAAGAATTGCATGCTTACTGTTGATCTCCTTGCTAAGAAATTTGTGCTCTTTCTAATAACCAAATCAACGACAAATTTTTAGACATTGCTTTTGGTTTGCTTGACTTAGTTGTTGACATTTGAGACACCATGCAGAGGTATGGAACATCTTTTGCAAAATTAAGTTCCGTTCGGGATTGGCCAATGTATATCTGAATGCATTGCTTGGCTAAGGCTAACTATTTATGTAATTTTTTAAACTGTAGTGGTCTTTTTCCTCACTGTATTTTGTGAGGCTCTTGCCATAAGAAAGATAGTAGGTTTAATGAGCATGCTAAAATTATACATTTAATAGTCATGTGTACAGATTCGTCTGTTCTGATGATATGTCCCTCTTGCTATGTCAGTTCTAGTGCTCAATGAGGTTGACAAACTTTCCAGAGAAGCGCAGCATTCCCTTCGAAGAACAATGGAGAAATACAGTGCCTACTGCCGGCTGATTCTGTGCTGTAATAGTTCATCAAAGGTTACTGAAGCAATCAGGTCTCGCTGTTTGAATGTCCGTATAAATTCGCCAACTGAAGAAGAGGTTGGAAACTTTCTATTTTCTTCTCCAATGGGTGTTTTACTTGTTTTGGATTTTTCCCACTGCATATGCAAAACGAATTGCTATAGAACAAAGATATATAAACCATGTTCTATTGATTGCATGTTTACACACATAGGACTGCACTTCCTCTAACCTAACACATGCTTTTTGTTTTGTTTTATTTTATGGCAGATTGTCAAGGTTTTGGAGTTCATTGGCAAGAAAGAAAGCTTGCAACTTCCACCTGGATTTGCAGGCCGCATAGCTGAAAAATCAAATAGGAGCTTACGGAGAGCTATATTATCATTTGAAACTTGTCGCGTCCAACAGTTAAGACCGAATGCTATATACCCTCGATCAGAACAGCAGTTTTATGCAGGTCTCATTTCATTTAACTAGCATAATACATTTCCTGACGTCTTTATTTTTGTACTTATGATATGACTATAGATATCCCTTTACTAGTAACCAAGTTATATCACCAATGGATTGGGAGGAATATATTTGTGAAATAGCTTCTGATATAATGAAGGAGCAGAGTCCTAAAAGGTATCACACTATCTCATCTCACTATTTCTGGTTTCCTTACATTTCAGTTATTTTCTTCCTTGTAATTTTTGTAAATGCTTGTGATGCTGTTAGAACATTTTACAATATGTTTGGTATTTTAATTATCATACTTTACAAATGCTAAAATTTTGTGACAAGGTAATTTGGACTCAGGAATGACCTCAGAAAAATTACATTTTAGACATGCAAAATGTGGATTGAAACATGTTTTCTGTATCATTTGCTTTTAAATCTTACTTAACTGAAGCACGTATATTACGTTAATCCTGTAACAATAGAGCCAAAAATTTGAGAAAACTGAGAAGAGGTAAATTTTTGTTCAAGGAAAAAATTTACAATTACTTTCCATTGACCCTCCTCATGTCATATTTTTGTCGAAACATTTTTATATGCAATCTTTTGAGAATTTATCAAAATGTGCATGAAACACATCAATCCTACTATCCCATTGCATTTATTAGAAAAGTAGCTATTAATGTTCATTCCTTGTTTATGATGTTGTTCTCTAATTGTGTAAATGGCTTGGGAACTTTTTATTGGCATTATGCTTGGAATTTCTGGCTGAACGTCTTCCACATTACTTTAGGTTGTTTCAGGTTCGGGGCAAGGTGTATGAACTACTCATTAATTGTATTCCTCCAGAAATTATTTTAAAGGTAAAGATAATCTCTCTTCATGCTGTAAGTTTTTCTGATAAATCTGGATGCTGAGTCTGACTATTTGCAGAGGCTGCTTTCTGAATTGTTGAGGAAATTGGATGCTGAGTTGAAGCATGAAGTCTGCCATTGGGCTGCATACTATGTAAGTTCAATGTTTCATGTTTCTGTTTGTTTTCTTCTTGATTGTTATTCCTTCTTTCTGCACACCTTTGTCAAATCCGTGTGCCAAGTTCCAACCCTATTGCCACACTACCCACTCTGTAATTTTCCTATCCTGTCTCCCAACCACCTACCAGAAAACGTGCCTATAAAGAGAGAAACTTGGGATATCTTATTCTTTAGCTTGTTAAGTGTTTCTGATTGCAATTTCTTATATGGTCTCAGGAACACAGGATGCGTCTTGGACAAAAGGCCATATTTCATATTGAAGGTACCGCTATCATGATTAGGGTCACAATAAAGTCTTCTCTATCCTTTAATATTTTGAATTTTGATAGTTCTCTCTCTCTCTCTCTCTCTAGATTCGAATTTCTCATACAGTATATATATATATATATATTTGTTTATTGCCATGCTATTTGCACATATAGATCGATTGACCATGGGTCAAGTTTTTTCTGCCGACACTGTTTTAATGAGAGTACTTGTCTCTTTTGGGTATTACACATTGGGATCAATTGTGATGCAAATAGTATTGAACTCAAAACCAGTTGATAAGCAACTATGTTTTACCTACTCCGCTTCCGTAGGTATTAATTAATTACTTCCCATTTGATAGGTTTTCAGGTTTTATAGTGAACATTAATTGTGTAGTGCAATGTGAATAAATTCACAATTATGAAAGGCCTTCATTTAATGTTAGATTTGGAACATTCAGATTATTGATGTTTGGTTAAGTCACAGTTCTCTCTCTAATTGTGGATGACAATTCTTCTCATCTCAGCCCATTAATTCGAATACCGTCCCTTTTAGTTGAAGATTCTTGGAGTGAGGAGCTAGTTCCTCAAACCGCAAACTAGACCTTTTGGCCATAGACTATAGGGTACTTGTAAATGTCATCTAGAACTTATCTAGGGCACAGCTAGCATAATTGCATGTAAGGTTGCAGACCATTTGTTGAGCACGACGAGTTTACCATTGAAAACCCTAATTTAAGCTCTCCTGAGTAAGCCTCTCGGGACAACAATATTAACAGTCTTAATTTTATCGCGCATATTTCAACTGATGTAGAAATTTCAATATTTTCAAAGTAATTGAAACTTAAGTATTAAAAGACCGACATGAGCTGAATGGTTCATCTTCATTTCATTATGCAGCATTCGTGGCCAAGTTCATGAGCATTTACAAGGCTTTCCTCATCGCAACATTCGGTTGAAGAAACTAGTCATGCTTTCAATGTAATTGAAACTGGAGTATCTTTAGCAATTGCCGTGTGGCTCATGTGAAGTGTCCTGTGTATTGTTAGCTGGATTATGGAATGTCGTCACTTCTGTAGGGAAAACAAATTTTTTTTTTTTTTTTTTTGCTGTCATATTATGTCTTTTTATCATCACGTTGTGGCAAGTGTTGAGAATCATTTTTGAAAGAGTGGGGTTCAAGTGATAAGCAGGAATCATATTTGTGTCTTTTGCTTGTTTGGGACATACACAATTGTTTTCTTTTTGGAACATTGTCCATAATGAAACGATAATTGCAAAACTCAAGTGGATGAAGTGAACATTGTCCATAATGAAATGATAACTGCAAAGAAATTTACTATGAGATTTGTGTATGCAACTGACTCAACTCGAAGTTTGACTCATTTTTGTGGGCACTCAAAGTTTGCAATGCGAACGAACTTAAGTACCTTTATTCTCCTTAGTGTATCTCGTGTGTGCGCGCGCGCTTATGTTGTGTTTTTCGTCTGAAGTGTCGTGTGTTTTTGGATGGATTGTGAGTACTCTTGTAGGGAAGACGATAATTTTGCTCGTATTACGTTCTTTTTCTTGCATGAACATCTTGTGGAGATGTGGTAATTAAGTGCTAGAGAGAATTATTGTCGAGTGTATGAGAATCAAGTCTCCATGTGGGAGGTCGTGGGTTCAAATCCCATTGCGTTGGATGAGGTGGGTAGGGTTTAAAGGGGAGAGCTACTCCTATTGTGTAGCTCATATAGTTAGTTTAAAAAAAATATGAGAATAAAGTCATAAGCAGTATTTACATTCATGGTTTTTACTCATTTGGGACATACATATGTCAAACCTAATAGTATAGTCAAATGAATCATTTTCATATGTTGCAAATTAGAGTTGGTAATTTAGATTTTGAGTCGGGTGATTGAATTTTAAGTGTTTGTGAGTTCAAGTCTAAATTAATAGCTTTAATGTACATCTTGGAGAGATGTGACAGCATATAATCCGAGGACTTGACTTATAGAATGAAAATATTATTTTCAATTCTTCGAGAATTTATAAATAAACCTTGCATTTATTTTCGACAACGGTAGTTGTTTTCTTGATGGCTCTTCAAAGTGAGAGTATAAAATTAATTAGACTTGTAATCAATTTTTATGTATGAAAAATGAGCATATATTTTTGTAAGTAAATAAAAATATAAACCACCAAAAAATGTATAATAAGTAAATAATGCATGTATCCGACCCGATTTTTGTAACACAAAACCAATGGTTAGTATGGGTTCGGATCTGAACCGGGTATATATATGGTGATCCACGAACGGCTAATCTGGTAAAAAGAGGGTCTCAATCTCTCAAATTCTTCGATTCAAACCCTAGCTTTTGATGGTGGTCATCGTTCGCAACTTTCGGTAAGTTTTTTATTTTCAGCTTCTGATTTGACGCTGCGCTGAGATAGGTTTTGGTGAATCTGGTGTCAGAAATCAAAATCATTATACTTTCAGTTTTCGAACTTCAGGATTTGAGTTCATTTCAATTGAAATGAAGTTCCTTTGAATTGATTTTCGTGTGCTCAGGATTCAAAATTTCAGTTCGTTATTTTTTTTTTTTGGCACAGTACCAAGAAATTGTTGCTATCCTCAAGAATTCGTATCTCTTAGGTTGTTTATCTGTGATAATTTCATATTTCCAATTCTGTTTGAGGAAATATTTCCTAATTCACAGTTGGAAAACCCTAAATTCATTGGACCCTTTAAATATCATCAGTTCATGTCCATTGTGTTTCTAAATACTTGATAAATCATTCATGTTCTTGTTGGTCTCGTTTCAGGACTTCACAGATTAGCTGAACATCTGCCTTGTGGAGTCCTTTGATCTGGAGGGTTTTAAATTGGGAAGAGCTTAGGAGTTTTTTTCGTTGTTGAATTTTTGTTTGGTCTGTTACGCATAGTACACAACAATGTCGGTCACGGCAGGGGTTAGTGACACGGTAATTGCCGTCAGAGATAAACTTAGAGGGAAAATTGGTCAGACGAAAGTCAAAAGATATTGGCCTGGTAAGGCTCCTGAGTGGGCAGATGATGTCGATGAAGATGGAGATATCAGGATGTCAAGGGCTGCTGCCCTGGAGAATGCTTTCCCCAGCAAGGAAGATACAGATATTGCTAGAAAAGATGATCCTAGGCTACGAAGGTTGGCTCAGAGCAGGGTAGATAATCGTGAAGAAGTGAGAGCAGCTCACCGGCTCATCCGACAGGCTGAGATTGTTAGAACCATTGAAGAAGAGAACAGAAGGCAGGAAGGAATTGATATGGAGGAACAGGATGATGATATGTTGGAGGAAAGAAGACGAAGAATTAGAGAAAAGTTGCTTCAGAGGGAACAGGAAGAGCCTGCCCTTCTTCCGGATGAAGAGGAGGAGGAAGCTGAGGAAGAGGAGGAAGAGGAATCTGAATACGAGACTGATTCTGATGAAGAACTAACTGATGTTGCAATGGTGAAGCCTGTCTTCGTCCCCAAGTCAGAGAGAGATACAATAGCTGAACGCGAGCGTCTTGAGGCTGAAGAATTAGCACTCGAAGAATCAGTGAAGAGGAGATTGGTGGAGAGGAGGATGGAGACAAAGAAAATAGTGGTTGAAGAGATACGGAAGGACGAAGAAATTCAGAAAAATATGGAATTGGAGGCAAATATAGCTGATGTAGATACGGACGATGAGCTCAATGAAGCCGAGGAATATGAAGCTTGGAAAGTGAGAGAGTTTGCGAGAATCAAGAGAGATAAGGAAGATAGAGAGGCTATGTTGAAGGAGAGATTAGAAGTTGAGAGGGTGAGAAACATGACAGAGGAAGAGAGGAGAGAGTGGGAGAGAAAGAATCCAAAACCTACTACACAACCAAAACAGAAGTGGAGGTTCATGCAGAAATATTACCACAAGGGTGCTTTCTTTCAGTCAGATTCTGATGACCGGGCTGCTACTGCTGGTTCAGATAATATCTATACTCGCGATTTCTCGGCCCCAACAGGAGAAGATAAAATGGACAAGACCATATTGCCCAAGGTCATGCAAGTTAAGCACTTTGGTCGCAGTGGAAGGACAAAATGGACTCATCTTGTCAACGAAGATACAACAGATTGGAATAATCCGTAAGTAACTTTTTCACATCAGGCTATTCATATTTCTTAAACATAAATCACATTTCATCTCATAGGAAGAAATCACATATTATCTCTTTACGGCGGCTTACATGATCTATTATTAGCTCATTAGTGAACAAGTTTAGCTGGTAAGCCATTATGTCGTGTTTAGACAGCTAGAAAAGCTTCATATGGGTATATGCATATACCCTAAAGTAAGACAAAATGGACAGCTAGTAGTATTTTCTTTCCTATATGACCGTCATAAAGCTAGCTTTTTGGACACAAACACACGAAATCCAAGGCGCTATTTTGCAGATTCGGGTTTTGTTAAATAGGCCTACCCGACCGCATCTTGTGTGTTGGATTTGGGTTTTTCATTCCAAACCCGACCCCCGAGCCACCCCC
>JAYMTA010001216.1:0-21137 GCA_036897625.1 Pelargonium cotyledonis
GGAAATCCATGGACCTAGGGGTGCCTCCGCGGACAACTTGGCTTGGTCTCAAGAGATGGTTGGACGGTCGCAGACGTGGCTCGGGACAAACGGGCGTATAGGTGCGTGCGGACGAATGAACGAGCATGGATGATCAAGGTTCGAGTTGATTGAGCCTTGGATTGTCGTGGAAGAGTTTGGGAGGACCTTGGAAAGCCTTAGAGTGCCTTGGGGACATCTTTGAACGAGGATGAGAAGCTTTTGACAAATAGGGAATGGGGATGTGTTTCGTACGGACACCATGGTGTCTCGTACGGACCCTTGGTGTCTCGTACAGACGTACAGCTCTCCTTTGGCGGAGCTTGGAGATGTCTCTGGTGACTCAATAGAGCTTAGGGGAGCTTGTTGGATGTCCTTGGATGAAGAAGGGAAGAAATGGGAGCAATATGGGACAATTTTGGGCCAAGGGGGATCAAGAGATGTCTCGTACGAACATCATTGTGTCTCGCACGGACACATGATGTCTTGTACGGACACCACTAGCTTTTGGACGGTGCTTCGGTGCCTTAGAGATGAAGGGAAGCTTATGGATTGTCTTAGGACGTGAGGGAAACAAATGGTGAGCTTGAGAAGACCTTGGAGGTTGGTTTGGTCAACATGGAAGAAGGAGGAGGAGTGGATGGTGTCTCGTACGGACACACATCCTCCTTTGGATGGGTTCGAAGCGAGGGAGGCTTGTCTTTGGAGCTCAAGGATGGTTGGGAAGTTGAGGGATGACTTAAGAGAGACTCAAGGACGAAGAGGCATGAGGGGCATGCTTGGAGAGGGAGACATGTCTCGTACGGACACACATCCTCCTTTGGATGAGTTTGAGGCGAACCACGGAACGGACGAGGAAGGAGGAGAGCAACGGAGCGGACGAGGAGGGAAGCGCATGAGGAGCAATCTTGGATGAGGAGACTTGTGTCTCGTACGGACATGAAGAGTACCATGTGTCTCGAATGAATAGTACATGTGTCTCGCATAAACAGTGCAAGTAGCATGAACAGTGTCGAACGAGGTTGGATGTTGCTGACGGCTTCGGAGGCGAGTCTTGTGCCGATTCGGTGCGTTAGACATGTCACTACTGGTCAGGTTTCATAGTTGTGAATTTGGTGATGTGGCGCTCAGGTCCAGAGCCTTAAATGGCGTGGCGTTCGAGCACCATGTATCGATTTGTGATTTGTCGAAATACTTATGATTTTTTTGGATAGAACAGATCCAATTTGATCTCTAATTCATTTTAAAACCAAAAGTAGTTTATAAACGTTGTCATTTCAACCTAATTTGATCTCTGAACTTTTTAAACATAAATTGTCATTCATTATTCAAGTATTGACTTAGTTTGGTTGATGATATTTCATATAAAGTTTAAGGGCAAATAGCATTTTGAATCAATACGTACTAACGTTACTAAAAAAAAATCGTGTTAATTCCTAGGAAGAGGAGGAGCAAATCAACTTAAGGGCCTTTTGACTATCCCCGAAAAAAGCCAACTACTTCCTTTCTCCAAATACTGGCAGCCGAAAAAATACCTCCCGATCACCTTTCTAGAGAGAGAAAGTTCCATTTTTGGAGTGAGAAAGTGTTTCACAGACACAGCACAGCCACCACCAACACCATGTCTCTGGGCTACGCTGAGAAGCTCTCCTACATAGACGATGTCGGCCAAGTTGGGATGGCCGAATTTTTCGACCATCGTCGCGTTCTCCAAGAAAAAGTAAGCATTTCGCTCCCATTCTCACACTTCCTCCAATGGGTCTTCGTCTTCGCCTCTGATTTCATCGTTATTTGTCATTCTACTTTAGTATCTTGGACGATCACTTGGAGCTGCAATGCCCGTGAAATGTTACTTAGGTTTTGTGCTTAAACTTCGATTATTTGGCGAATGTTGCATTAAAGCTTTGGTGGGTGTGCTTTCTTTGTTGAGATCTGGTTTCTGGGTTTTCGCATTTATCCTCACTCTGATGGAATTGGATTCTTACCTGTTTACTAGGTATTGGAACTGGAAGTTGCGAATCTGTTGATCATTTTAGGATTTAGTTGCAGTCGTGTTTAGGGGTAATTTTATTGTCGGTTGTATCTGAGAAAATGTTAAACAAATACGTGAATTTAGATTGAATGCTACTGTAATGTAGTTGACATGGATTTGTGCATATAGCTGCTCTCTATTACTTTGCATGTCGTGGCATTTGAAAGTCATAAGCATCTATGTCAAGATGCCATACACATAGTCAAATGAAACTATGAAAGAGAAATGTTGCTATATATGCTCTACAGATACATGCCATCATAGTTCACTTCATATTATTAGAATGGTGATGGCAGACGCAATCGTGACTAAACCATTAATCAAGGCCAGAGTCAAATATTGTCACTGCAGCGGTTATTTCAAAGGATGACCGATATTGATGGCTTGTGAAACTTTCACAAATGTTTAATTAGTCGCCCAAGAGTTAAAACATGATGTACCATATCCTGAAGATAGTGTATTTACCTCCAGTTCTAAACCATGTAACGTTCTTGAAGTCTGTTGTAACAAGGTGTGCCAATAAGGATCTGTAGAGGGCCAACTAAACTAAAAAATTAAGTTATAGATGAAGGCCCAACTTTAATTTTATACTCTAGCAGTTTTCCTTCCTGTGCTGACCTTGATCAATTATTTGAATTTCAGATTGAACTACTTGCCACTACCATAAAAAAGGTTTGACCATAAGACTACTAGTTCATCTTTTAATTTTTTTTATATTTTGTATCAATCATCTTCTTTAAGTTTTCTTGTTTGTTCTTGCAGAGTAAGCATCTAGTAGTGTTTACAGGTGCAGGAATATCAACTTCTTGTGGGATACCTGATTTTCGAGGGCCCAAAGGAATCTGGACACTGCAGGTGAAATTTGTAATTTCATTTCAATCCACTTTAGTTTTATTTGTCCAATCTTATCTGGTAGTACTGCTTCACCCAGGACCCCCACTACCTCAACAGTTTCACATAAATAAGATCTAACATTGCAGTTGGAACTTATTAGTTTTTCATGTTACTATAAGCTGATGATTTGTCCAAATATTGTGAGGCGTCATCTATTTCATGGGGCACATTTTTACTGTTAAGCCTCCCACATTGCGAGTCCTGTCATGTATAATATTTTAGTATGTCTAATTATTTTTGTGTGGCTTAAATTAAGCATATATTTTTTTCAAAAGTACATAGTTTGACATCATTCATCTTGATAAGCACAATAGACAGTGCAAACTATAAGTCCATCTATAAATGGTACTATTATTCTTTCCTCAAACTCGTCTGTTTTCATGATTGAGTCCGACTTGCTATCTCAACCATTAGAGTACCCCTTATCTCAATGCAACTCTAATTATTCTTTCTTGGTTGTGGTTACTGGGGTAATCTAGTTCTACGGATGAAATTATTTATTTCCAGTCAAGTTCTACAAAAAAATATTTTAACAATAACACTGAACTAGCAAATTGGCCTTTTATGGCATGGTTTTTGATTAATTATTGTACATAATTCTCATATTTTCAAAGTGGCTTTCAGCATGTCATGAATATAGTATATATTTTTATTTGTTATGTCTTCCAAGGATTTACTGTAACACAGACCCTGGAAGTACTCAAAACGCTTTTGCTTATCTCGTTTACAAGTTAAACTTGATTCTTGGTTTTCTCTACAAACCATTTTTTTATACTCTAGTAATCAAAATTGCATAAAACCTTTGTTCCCAGTTTTATAGATAATCCAAGTTGTTGCCCTACTTTAGAGTAAAGTAACTTGTAAGTGCTTAACAAAGAGAGATGTGTTCTCTATGAAGGCAAAAAGAACATTGTAGGGACTAGATTCTCACTTCCTTGGATCCTTTAAAATGATAATCAGAAAGGTTCTGGTTACAACTTACAAGATGGAAACAATTTTTCAGTATTGCTTCCATAAGTAACTGGGATATAGACAGAGTTAGTGTTAAGCAGCACCTGTCACTTTGGCCTATAAATTGTTGTATGCATTTGTAGACAATACATATGATTAATCCATACAGCAATTATTATTTTTCTTTTAATTTGCATATAAGCAATTTTAGGTCGTTATGGCTGTGCTTGGTAGTCATTTTCCACAAGTTGCTCATGGTATTTCATAGTGTTTTATGATCTTTCTTGACTATACACACCTTAGTATGATTTCTCTTGGCAAAAAGTAAATAACGTATCTGAATGGCTATTTACTTTTTCATTTATTGACTGTAGCGTGAAGGCAAAGCCTTACCTGAAGCATCTCTTCCATTTCATCGTGCAACGCCAAGCATGACTCATATGGCTCTAGTTGAATTAGAGAAGGCTGGCATTCTAAAGTTTATAATTAGTCAGGTAGGATTTCAGTTTTTAGCTATTTGCTGTTTTCTATTTTTAGCAAGTATATTAAGTTAAAGATAATTACATGTCTTGCTCTTAAAGCCTGTATATAATGTAGAATGAGTAATTACCTTCACATAAAATAGTGGTTCTAAGTAATTTTCCATTTTTCCTTTCGGTGATGAGCTGTTGCTAATTGAGCTAGGGTGCAGCAGATCATTATTGACTGTGCATAGTTTTTGCTATTTTTTGTTGGAAGAGTCCCCCATTGATGGTTTTGCAATTGCTCCTAGCTTGTTGGTTACCTCTTCAAGCGTTTGGAACAATTTGAAAATGATGCAAACCCTATATTTTCTGTTTTGAGTTGCTAGTAAGTTGATTATGTTATCAGTTCTCTTGTAATAAGGACACCAGCAAAATGTTTTCAAATGGCAATATCGCTATCAATGCTCTGTCTCATTCAGGCTTGCATTCCTACAGATGGATCATTAATTACTATCAAGTATGAATTTATCAACTTGATTTCCTGATGACAACTCATATTATGGAATATGCTAGAATATTGATGGTCTACATCTCCGGTCTGGGATACCAAGGGAAAAACTTGCTGAGTTGCATGGGAACTCCTTCATGGAAACTTGTCCATCGTGTGGCGTCGAGTAAGACATGGATTTGACCTTCTGTTCTACTTGTATCTTTTCCTTGTCATAATTGGGGCCAGGGCTGGTTTAACTCTTTGGGTTTATGTAGTTATTTGCTTACATACATTCTAGTTTGGAGATTTCTTTCTTTTATTTATAGAAATTTGATATCATGACTTCAACCTGTGGAGGTATATGCGAGATTTTGAGGTGGAAACTATTGGGTTAAATGAAACATCACATCGTTGTTCAGATCTAAATTGTGGAGCAAGACTTAGAGATACAGTTCTTGACTGGGAGGTATGCTATCTATTTCTCAGGAATTACAAATTAAGTATAGGGGTGATTTTATACATTTTACATCATATGAGAACAAATACCTGCTTTTGTTTGGCATATCAATCTGACCAATTGTTTCCAATGCATGGCAAAGCATGTTTTAAAGAAAGGGCAAGAGGGGGTTATTGAGGATGCCTGCTCCCACTTCCATTTTCCAGAACATGCTTTAAGTACATGCCGAAATACTATTGCTCAAACAGCTTGCCTAGTGTTTCCTTTCAGATCACCTCAAAGAACTAATTTGGTGGATGAAGACTATGATTAATTTGGCAGATTCTTTGATTATATATATAAGCCATCTTTACACTTCATACTGTGCACTGCGGTGGTACACAAATAGTACATAAAAGAAAATTTTAGGCACATCCAAATCGTTGGGTATTGAATGCGATATAGTAAAAACAATATATCTATTATTTTGTAGCATTCAAGAAATTGATCCAACTAACCTCATCCTTGGCAACTCCAATGTCTGGCTATTCTATTTCATAAAGCACATCTCTCAAGAACCCTCTCACTATGCAGGATGCATTGCCCCCAAAGGAAATGGATCCAGCAGAGAAGCACTGCAGGATGGCTGATGTTGTATTATGTTTAGGGACAAGGTATTACCAGATTCTCACATTGTCAAAACTCCCGGATCCATTTCCTTTAATCTCTTGTTCAAGTACATGCATTGGTGGGGCTTAACCCAAACAGCAACCTCATCTATCTTTAATTTAAATAAACTGTCTGCATATGCACTCATTTCATGTATGAAGAAGATATCGTGAACAAATTCTACAGTTCCATTCTTACTTGGCTCTAAAGTAATTCTAATAATATTGAACTTTTTAGTTTACCAAAGCCTATCAATGTCAAAATTATAAACCTTTTTTTATTTTGCTGGACACTTTATTTTGTGGAGTGATGAGGACTGTTAATATATATGGGAGTTTTGTTACGACTTTTTGCAAGTCTGTTAGAATTCTTGTGCTAAATCATTATTACTTGTTTGTTAGAGTAGAGTTTCACAGGTATGCTAATGATGTAAATCTCCAAATGATGTGAGGCTTACTAACGACGGTGGTCGGTGGTAATGATAGTTGATTTAGATTTATCATAATATGTGCTGTTAGAAGTTGCTGAAAAATCAAATAATTCCGATTTAGGTCCAATGAATGATGTGGCAGTTATGATGAAGATCAAGATTTTGCAAATGTTTTGAACTTTGAAACTGATTTCAGGCAGCAGCCTAATTATGGCACTATTAGTGAGAATATTAAGCAACCACATATATATGGTTGGAAGTATTATGTCCCAATCCGTCTTCCTCAAAGAAAATTTATAAAACTAAGTACAAAGGGCAATGCTTTTCTTTCTTTGCCTATCTCTGCTGCAGTTTGATTATCAAATCCCTTGGTTGAGCTTTTTTTGCATATATCATTTGATGGTAATGAAAATAATACCCAATCCAGTTTGCAGATAACTCCTGCATGCAACTTACCTCTAAAGTGTCTCCGCAATGGGGGGAAGATTGTCATTGTTAATCTTCAGGTACTTCACTTTTCTGTTCCAGGTGCATTCACATTCTCCTTATAGATTAACATTATTTGTTTCTGAATGTAAGATATTGCTTTTGTGCAAGATCACACACGTTATGTTGAACTTATGTTTAAACTAATGAGATGTGGAAGTAATAGTATGGCTGTCACATGAAACCATGGATATTATGTTGCAAAAGACTTCTTGCATTAGATAGCATTGCAGTGTATGTCTTGCATAAATCGATAACCCTACTAGTGGGCATTATTCTAACATTGAAAGCATTATTTGTTTTCCTTCAATTATTTCTTAAATGTATATGTGCTTGGATGGCACAAATAGTAGAATCTTTCGTAATGTGTACTTGTATATTGTCCATTCATATAGATGGTCACTGAAAGCATAGTTTGGTCATATTGTTTCAATCATTTCTTGAAAGTCTTTGTACTTGGATGTCAAAAATGGTGTTTCATATTGAAATTGTAAAAATGAGCAGTTCTTCATCCATAAAAATTCCCATAAGATTGGGTATTTTTCTCTAGGTTTCAAGCAAGCTTATGATAGCAAATTCACATATTTGTGATAAAGCTAATCACCGTTGTTGCACTTTTTCAACCCGGTGTCAAACTTGGCGCGATATGCCGGTTTTCTTGTCCACACGTTAGGGTAAAGTGTTAAATTCTAGTCTTGGGTTCTCAAGTTCTTGGTCCAACCTCTGGAAGCTGGAGTCGGGGTACTAAAATATTAAGAACACGTCGTTAAGTGGAAACGTAGGCGTGTACTCAGGAAACCACCTTAGGCGTGTCAATGAGAATATGTAACATGAGGGTCAAGATAGAGAGAATTCTAGAGTGTCAAGAATGAATCCCTTTCCTCTTACCAAGGAGGGAGTATATATACTTACAACCATGATTAACGACGTGGCAACACATGATTGGTTGCTGAACATGTGGGACCCATCGTGAGCTTATGACTTGTCTCATGGGCATCCGGTTGGGATTCGAGACCTCCACTCACCTCCTGGGCGTAGTAGGGTTATCCTAGGAGTGTCAACCATCTCGGCATGTAATCCTAGTGAATCGTGTGATATAAGTTGTGTGGCCTTGATAACCTTCCCAAGTGTGGGGTGCACGGCCTTAACGACTCTCCCGGCCACGACGCTCAAGGGGTTGACTTTTTTTTTGGTATGAGCGTGAGTTTGTTGTCGGATGACTTTGCCTTAGGGAGCCAAGAGGCTTGAGGAGCCTGGGAAGCGTTGGTGAGCCTTGGAGAGGCTAAGGGGCCTTAGGGAGCCTTGGGGCTCAGAGAGGCTAAAGGGGTCTTGAGGAGTCTTGGAGAGCTTCTTTGAAGTGGGCGAGTGGATGAGCAAGAGTGTGGGAGCAGGCTGAATAAGCAAGTTGCTGCAGCAGAGGTTTGGCACTGCGGGGAATCGCCTTGCCAGCCGAACTGCAACACTTAACGTAATTTTGAACCTTCGAAGGGGCTAGAGTGACAGGCTGACTAGGAGAACCGCTGCAATGGATTCACCATCTTGCTACAGCGCATGGCACACTTAGCTTATTTTTGGGCTGGGTGTCGAAGAGATATGCACAACGGATTCACTATCTCGCTGCAGTAGTTTCCTTGGTTGGTCGGTTTGACACTTAAGGGTGATTTTGGGCTTTTGAGGAGGCTAGGGTGCCAGGCTAGCAAGGAGGTCTGCTGCAGTGCCCGCCCATCTGTGTTTTTTGCTCTTCCGTTGCCTTGTTCGTTTCAGATGTTATTCATCCGGGCCGTTTTTCAAGGTGAGGGGGGCTTGTTAGCACACGTGCCAGCACCCAAGTGGCCGAATTAATTTTTGAAATTTTGGGTGGCATCAATTGTGTATCTCTAGGAAGTAATAAGGCCAAAAGTAAAGTCATGAACACACTTTAATCAATAATATACTTCATGGTTTCTTGTTACCAAATACCTTAGAAAAATTTATTGACAATGTATTGATTAATAATAAAGTGGTTTGTTTGCATGCTCGATTTATATTTGTAGGGTTGACATTTTATTTGTTTTACTGATTATTATTCTGCCGGTCTGCCCCTAAATGCATTTTTTCTTCCGTACAGAAAACCCCAAAGGACAAGAAAGCTAGTTTGGTGATCCATGGTCTTGTAGATAAGGTATTTTTTTATATATTTTTTTGCATGCATAGAAAATTCTTTTCATTCCTCTCTATTTGTCACTGATACAATGATGGTATTAATGTTTTATCACCCAAATATGACTATGGATTCTGCATCAGAATTGTATTATTCACTTCCATCCTTGCACTACAGGGCTTATAGATCCATGTAGACATTAATTGAACTTCGTGAAAGTGCTCATTATCAGCCATGTTTTCTGATAGTAGCTTGTCTGTGTGAAATGAACAGGTTATTGCTGGAGTGATGGACTTACTTAATTTGCAAATTCCTCCTTTTATCAGAATTGATCTTTTCCAGATCATTATAACTCAAGCCCTGAGTTTAGGTACTATTAATGGATTTATGCAAAATGCTTTTTATTTTTTTATTTTTTATCATGCACATAAAATCACTATACAATCTAAACTTTTAATAGGTTCAGTCAGTGTTATGAATGGTGCACCATGGCGCGGCGTGGCGCATGGTCCTCGCCATGAACTACGTGTGGCGTGGCGTTTTCAAGAAGGCGCGCCTTTCTTGCGCCATTTGACGAGGCGCACGGCGCGGCGCAAATATGGCGCGTCATATTCAAATTGGAATGTATTTTTTTTCCCTAAGTTAAAGCCCATAGGCCTTCTAAGTTATTAGGGTTATAAGTAAAGGAAACTACAATTAAAATCACAAAAGGAAATAAACATACAATAAATGCATGCACTGCAGTGCATACTTTCTATACTTAAGCTTTAGGCTACACTTTCTGCTTTTCAAATTCTTCATCCACAATGGTAAGACTACAAAAAAGTAGTCATGGGCCTAAGTGAATTATGGTTTATCCTGGAACATAGTGAAAATGTCTGCCCTTGGTCTTTCTTTCGGACTGTCTAGCTTTAAAGAGCTGATGTTTCCACCCCCCCTGCAGATGAACGGTTTGTAAATTGGACCCTCGTGATAGCAAGTGTACATGGACAGAAAGCTCCATTGCCATTCATCAAATCTGTTGAGGTGAATATACTATGAGAAGTTCCTTGTTCTTGTTACCATTGCACATGAGTAATCATGGCCTCTCTTGTGATAATAATAGAAAAAATCATATTTGTTTCTCAAAATATGGCTGGCTGCAGTTATCTTAATTAACAAATTCTTATGGTTACTTGTTAAAATCTCAGGACCCCATCTTTTATGCATTGTTATGGGAAAAAAAGTTGCTTTGGTTTCTGTCAATTCTGTACTTGTCATGTGAATCAAGTTAATTGTAAAACAGGATGAGCGTGTATGAACCGTATTACCGTAGTAGTACTCAGAAGTTTTAGCTGGTTCTTACTATAGATTATCTCACAAATAAAATGGTTACAATAGCCATATTATGAGACATCATGGCTTGCAAATTATTAACCTTTCCCTTCCAACTTATTTATGCCTTCCTTTTCTGTGTTTGCATTTCAGGTCTCCTTCTTAGACTGCCAAAACTATAAAGCAGCTATATTAGATAAGGAACCATTGAAGCTGAAAAGGTAACTCAAGCCCTATTCCATGGTACAGTTTGTGGTCTCAATTGGACTGGCAATGCATTTACAAAAATATCCATAAAGTGAATATTATATGTAGTGATGTCCTATTTCAACAGAAGGTGCAGCTTGGTAATGGACTTCACTGTGTGTTGATTCCACTCGGGGGTTTTGAATCTTAAGTAGCATGGGTGATCCCACTGGCAAGAACAAAATGAACTTTCTTTGATACAGAAGTTTTGGTGTAGAAATGTGAATCCTAGTTGACAATATTGCATATTAAGTTTCAGTACAGTAGTGTGATTTTTCCTACTTGTGGTTTTGCTATTGTTATTCTCTAACTAATTGCATTGTTTTCAACTTACTATATGATTTCAGCCAAGCTGCTTAACCTTTTTGGGTTAATTGAATTTATCAGGAGAACGACAAGGATGAAAGCATTCGAAATAGCACTGAAGCTCAACTTTAGTGATGGTTGCGGTTGTCTATGCTCCCAAATCAATATCCCTGTTGATTTCGAGGTGAGGGCATGTAACACTCATTTCCTAAATCCTTGTTTATTCTTATTGTTGACAAATTCAATGCAATAACTGCGTATTGAAGTCAGCTTAGAATAGGTGAAATGCAAATATCATGGTGGTTCACAAAAGTGCTTTGGTTCAAAATGTAATTGTGGTCTAGCTCACTGCAACTGTAGTCTGGATACATGAATTCTATTCCTTTACACAAGTTTGTTTCATGTGGTATGTGATCTATATATACAGTCAACTAAACCAGTCAAAGATGCTTGTAAATGTGCAGGCTTCAACTGACAAATGCGAGCTTGATAAGGATTCTATACTTCAAAAGCTGAGAGATACAGCACTCAAAGATTTATGCTGTGGACCAAATGCAGCTATTGAGAGAAAGGCCAGTGTAGCTCCTAAAAGTGAAGTAACTAGCTATGCCATTGTAACGAACATAGTGGTGCACAGTAAAAGCCCTAAAGCCTTGGAAACTGATTCTCTAAGTAACGGGAGTGTGAAACGGCTAAAAGATTGCACAACTGGTTTCCGAACATCTAGGAAGCGATCAAAAGGGCATCCACAAAGATCTAGATATTAGAGAAAAGGCACTGTAACTTGTGTTTTGTGTATATATGTGGTTTTAGAAGTAACAAGTAATGCGATATGTAGGGAGTGAGCTAATTTTTGTTATATGCTACACTGACTGGCAAGTGGATATCAATAGGAAAAGTGGTGGCAGGGCAAATACAGTTTTGTTTGACTATGTTTGTTAAGAATGCTTGGTGTGCTCTAATGAAAGTTTCTTCTTTATATTTGCACAAATTTGTGATTCTTTTGTATTTCATATTTCCTTGCTTGTCCAAGACTAAGAAGATTCTGAAATTTCTCCTATAGGTTTGCAATTTTTAGTTCCTGCAAATCATTCCATGATTCTTCAGCAGTATCATTAACAGTCTTTAAGGATGACTCATCTGGTTTGGACTATGTTGAAATGGTCATTAATTTAATTTTTGTTTCAATTTCATCACCTTAGTATCAAATTTTGTTGTAAGAAAATGCTTCTTTAGTATCCATTTTATTGAAAATGATTGTAAAACATTAAGCTAATTTAATATGGTACCTAAATAAGCATTAAAATACCTGAGTATGTATTAAAGATGCCAAAGTAAACTAAAATTAAGCCAAATTTACTCCTAAAACAACTAAAATGAGAATCATTCCGAGCTCAACTAATGCATAATAATCATATCAAAGAAGGCAACGAACATTTCTGTCATAGGACGAGAATGACAGAGAACTCAGTTTGTAAATTTTGGTTTAAAGCATAATTATAGTTTTGTATCCGATACCTGAAAAAGAAGAGAACACATCTATAAATTTTAATTTAATGCAAGTTTAGAATTGTCCTTTGAATTCTTTAATAAAAACTATGACATGTTGGACCAAATGGTTAAAACACTTTAGATTTTCTCTGAGCTCTCAATTTTGAGTTTTATTGTCGACGGTACGAGGTGTGATTTAGGGTGACACTACTTTTGGAAAGTGAGAAACATTGTTACTTCGAATATGATGTCTCGTTGCTAATAAAAAAAATCTTTAATAAATATTTATGTGTATTTTTTTCTAGTCTAAACCATTAGTTTCCTAAGCCATTTTAACACACTCAAACTAATCCGCATTCGAGGGTATGTCACAATTAAAGTTTATCGCTCTCCTCAGGACTAAAATGCAAACATCACGCAGCTTGTGTAGCCAACTGCACTCTTGAGTGTTTAAGTGTCTTTTTTTCATTATTTAACTGTCACCTAAATAATCATTTAATGGAAAAGTTAACTCAAACTAATTGTGAACTCTAAATTGGGTTGTAGTTGAAAGTTTATACACTAAATGGACTTTTAAAAGGTTTCTATTTATTGTAATCATTAATCCATTATAATAAAACCAATTGAAATATTGATAACAGACATAAATTTATGAGTGAATTGAATGTGACAATACCATCAGGCCCATGGCCCAAACTATTCTTCACTGAAAAGGCCCATGAGGTTGCATCCCTCTGTTAAATATCCTTGTGTCATGAGAAATTTAAAAAGAAATGATGAACTTTTGCTTTGAATTTTACTTTCATGTTCCATTAATATCAGAAATGTTTATGAAAACTTAAAAGTAAATAACATTGCCAATGCTGTTCTAAAATTCCCCAAATTATACTAGGGTGAAACAATGAATTATTTAGGAATCTAATACTAGGTTTGAGGCGAGCAGCGGCGAATTTTGAGAAATCCAAACTGACCAGCACCGGGCGAAGAACCCTCAAAAAGATAGGGCCTATAGCTTGTGGCATCTCTGTATTTATTCAGAATCTGGAAACCAATAACAAAAACAACCCGTTAAGTTATCATAATTTTGTAAAGACAATGAATGTTAAAACTTAACAACAACTGTACAATACAAAGAAGTTGCCAGATACTCATTTAGTGCTACTCCAAGCATTGTTCATATTGTTTTGCTTAAATGCATAATTGATAGAAATGAGTAACATCAGATTTATATGGATTTGTGAATCCTGTAGTACTCTAGAGAACATTTTGCATGAAAAAAGGCCTATACGGTTAATTTGTGCTGGAAAAATTCATTATCTAGGAACCGAGACACTGCAAACCATTTGTCACTCTACTTGAAACATGAAACAAATGAACATTAAAGTCTCAAGCTCCAAAAACAATTAATCGAAGAAAACAATGAAATATCATGATGAGGGAGAGGTAGATTTTGAGCATTGATGCTACTTTTTAAAGGATTTAGGCCAAGCTGAGAAACAAGCCAGTGGTTCGGTATTTGAAACAAGTATTGATAACTATTTAGTACAAAATAACACTGAACCACCAGCCATTATAGCTAATTCATGCATGAAGAAGCAGCAAAGGGTTTACTTATTTATTAAAGATTCATAAAAGATGGAGGTGTGATGGAATTTACCTCATTGATTTGGTCATGGCTCTCCAAACAGTTACGTCCTATAACACAAACAGTTCCGCCACTACCTCCACCTGTAATCTTTGCTCCAAAGAGAGTTCCCTCCACAGATTTAGACAGCTGACTATGCTGCTTTTTCTGTACCAAGTCTACTAATCTATCTGTTCCGTCTGACCCAATTCCACAAGCATTATAGCTGTAGTGACACTGCAGCAATGGAAGGCACCGTTAAAATGGTACATAGTTTAGGTCTTTGTCAGCTAAAAGTGAAAGGGAAAAAAAAAGCTTTTTGGAGTACTAAAAAACTGATCAGCATTAATCACCTGATACATGAGTTCTCCCAGAGCAGAAAGTTGGTGTTCTGAGGAAGAAGCTGATAGTAACGATTTGAAAGCCTACACATCAAGGTAAGTGGAAATAAAGGTAATCAATACGACAATACAAATCTTGGTATGAAGAAACACAAACCCAAGCTGATCTGCAGGTCAAATACAAGGCTCAAAACATGAAAGAAGATAGGCTATTTAATGGTTATAAGATGACCACATAAAAAGGATTCAATAGCATTATTTGCATGCAAAGAGCTTATGATGCTCCAGTTCTAGCAATAAAGTAAAAATACTGATAAAGAATGCATTGGGGAAAGAGGGGAACATTATATTATACAATATACATATTCCGAAAATCTCCAGTGCCTTTCAGAACTCAGAAGCAATAATAGATAATGCATCCTCCCAACTAATTGTTTGGTTTGAACTATCCGGTAGGGGTAATGTAAATGATGCAAGGCATCAATAAGTACACTCCAAAAAATACAATTTATATGACCATTCCAAAAGATGCCAAGCTCAATATATATAACTAACCTTGACACGGAAATTCTCATAAACAGGATGCTTAGTGGGTGCTCTCACTGCATAACTACACTCCTTGTCAATTTTCGTGACAGGGTCATTGTGATCAACATACTTGCCAGTAAATTCCTGCCCACTGATAGACTCTGGAAGCTTAGCTGCATATGCAGCTTCATATCTGTATAAGAGACAATGCAGGAGAACTTCGATAAATATTCAGCTAGTTTCAGGGCGATGGATACATGGGCTTAATAAGCAGACAAGAAGGAAAAAAATTCTACTAGCCAAAGATATCAGACAAAATGCATAAACACTTCAAAAATTACAGAAAAGTACTTAGTAGAGCAGCTATTATTCCTCTTTAGGACTTTTAATAGTAGCACAATGCAAGATACTGTCTTGACAGGTCACAGGACATTACCTATGAGATGAAAGGTTGCACAGGTAGCCTAATGAAGCCTCAGCTTTAAGTAGTTCAATGCCATCCTCTTCAGTCTCGTTAGAGTTAACCTCTTTTACTTTCTGGGACAGTAGTTCAGATGCCATTGACTCCATCATCTTTCGTCCCATGAAAGCACCTATTCTAACAGAACCATAATCTGAACCACCAACACTGTAAAAAGATGCCCATTTATTATTCAGTGCCATCATGAAAAAAGTACAGATTTAGTGAACATACCAGATTAAACTAATGAAAGAAAAACAATGAACTTTATTAAACTTTACTTCGCCTTAAAGTTTAAATTATTAAGTGTCGTGTCCAGCTAGTATATCATGCAATCACAAACTCCACACACTTTTAATGGGAACCTCCTTTAATGTAAACCTCCTCTCACATGCATGCATGATTTTTACACCTGGACCAAAATTTACAGGAGGCAACACGTATGGGCAGTACGGACACCAAGACCAAATCAGCTCTAATGCTATGTTAAATTTCCTTCAACCTAAAAGCTTAACATGTTAAGGGGAGGGCTCAACTAGTATACCAAACAGTCTCAAACTCTACACTTTCAATATGGGATACTTCAGACTATCTTAAACTTTGGTAATTCTATTTTGATACATAACAGACAACTTAAAATGCCATACAATGTGATGAAGGATTTTGATGCATGATAAAAATTCTATTAGTTGGACGTGTGAGTGAATGGTAGAAAGATCAGATTTCAATCAATTCATCTTGGTTTAGGTCTGCTACAGTGATTTTCTGTCAAACTACAATCTCAACAAACTTGCTTAAAATGAATAATAATAAGTGTACAGAGTTTCAGGCAATCATACTGTGCTTAAGAAATATGCGTATCCTTAGTATTCCAGAGAGAAAATGTCATACCTATGTCGTATTCCAGAATCAATCCCCCAAAACCTTATATGGGAAGGGATTTCAACAAGTCCAAGCATCTCAGCAGGCTGCAATGGATACACGGAGAACATGTATTCAGGTGGAATTTCTTAATAGATCTTAAAGAATAGTCTTTAGCTCCTCAGTAATGCTTACCTGACACAACATTGCCATGAGTTTGTTGGCTTCACCACAAGCCGATGTCATCTGGTCCATAACTCCACAAGGGGCTCCAACGATGAGATTCTCCACCTATAAGTAGCATAAAAAAGCGTTAACTACGCCTAAAGTGTGTAAAACCTTTTTGAGGTATAACTGAAGAGTAAACACAAGTTCAGCTTTATGTGCATGCCTTTTGGCAAAGTAAAGCAAGATCTCTAGGGCTGATGTTCAGACCTGTGAGAAGAGAGAAAAGTAAGTAACTGTGTCAGAATAGAGTAGAAATATAACACAAATAATAAGAAAAATATACATTCGATAACATTTATATATATAATAACACTTGTGGTATATAATAACAATTATTTTAGGCAAGATACAAAATAGCTAAAGATAGGTGCCCTCAAAATAAAGCAAACTAAGAATTAACAACTGTTTAAAAAAAGTATACCAAATAACTACTATAGTTCAATAATATTATAGAGAATATATATATAAGCCATGAGGGTCAAGGTAAACCAAACAAATGAAAATATGACACCTCATTAATTAACACGCACTCACCTCAAACTTGGGTCTGATTGTTAAGGACATTATGTCTATTTCTGATTACTTTATTTCAGTTTCGTTTAGTTGGATTAATCGATCTGCGAACCGGGTGGCCCACGCTCTAGCTAGGTCGTCTGTTTATGTTTCAGGCACTATAGTTTGGTTGGGTCGACAGCCTCCTGTAGATGTATCTCATTTGTTGATGTCGGAGTACGTTATTGATTAATAAAATGAGATAAATTTCCGTTTAAAAAAAAAAAAAAAAAACACGCACTCACCCCACATCTTGTTGGATTCAAATAATTTTTAATGATAAATTCTAATTTGATTTACAACTCACTCTTAACCCAAAACATTTTGGTTTAGATTCCTTACTCTTCAATATAAATACTACAAGCAAGAATAGTTACCATGAGCAGCAGCAATCGCAGACATGCTAGCAACCTCCACTGATGCAGAAGAAGATACACCTTTGCCTTCTGGAACTGCAGAAGAAACCTGAAAATTCAAGCCTATAAGTTGATGACACATTAAATTTGAAAAAGAGGGAAACATTGATTTGATCACCTGTATGGAGAAAATAAATGGTAAACCTTAACCTTTCATGTTTTTCACTACACACATTTTGAACTTTGTTAAGGGCTTCATTCAGCGGATTTCTATTAGTTATTGAAGGTTTTCAAAATAACAAACCAACACTTGGGAGTAAGAAGAGGAAGAGAAAATGGAGAAAGAGATGGTTGGAAAAATGAAACCAAAACCAGAAGCAATATGTTGACCATAAGAAAATGAACAATTAAGGAAGGTCGATGAGACTTACTAGCATGCTGATACCATCTTCATATCGAACACCCAACTCTGTCATTAATACTAGTAGTGTACCAGCAACATATGCTGCCCACCTGAAAAGTATCCATATTAATGACAACTGACCAGAAAAGGTTCTGAATAATATATCCTCGTAGAAAATTTATCAACCTCTGGGCTGAATCTTGGGCAAAGTACTCCCTCGCCTTTTCATATGAGATTGGCTGATCTCCATTCATCAAATCAGATAAATCCATGTCAAATGTTGGCCCCCGATTATTCAATTCGGACCCTAATGATACCTGAAAAGTCAAAAGTTTAACTTAAGAAAGCCAACTTATGCCGAAACTACTTAGACCACTATGGTTTTTGTTGAACTGGGTAATAAAGTGCCCCACATCGAATAGATATAAAGTGAAAATGAAATCCAACTAACAAAGTTGACCTTTACATATTATTGGAAGCCCAAGTCATTATATGTAGTCCAATATCAAACTGTTAATAGGACAGCGTTGAAGTCAGTTGAGTTAGGAACTAAAAGTTCAAGATAAAATCAACAGATTATGGCTAGTCTTACTAAATAATAGTCTAACAGCCTAAACTTATCTGGAAGATCCGGGGATAATCCTCATTTACTAAATTAATTTTTGCTTCACTCTTGCTGACTATTTGACAGGGTTGAGTCAATTGAGTTCGGAACTAAGAGTTCAAGATAAATTCAACGAATTATGGCAAGTCTTAACTTCTAAATATTACCCTATCTCACACTTATCAGAAATTCGCGATTACTAAAATTCCGCCTAGAAAATTTTCAACAAAATGATAATAACAAATGGACACCCATCAATCCAACCATGCTAACACATACAATTTGAAGAACAGGGGTTTGATTCTGTTTGGCTTGCTGCCTAGCCTGGGCATGTTTCCATAGCTTTTGCTTGCTTGGACGATTCCTCTGAACAGCAACATGGCATGCTTCTCTTATTGGCATCTGTAAGCAAGTCCATTTAGGAAAAAAAGTGAATGCGTAACCAGTTATGCAAGAGCATAGGGTCATTGAGATCGATTGCATGTAGAAGTTTTAGGCATGGTTGGAACAATGAGTGCGTAACCAGTTATGCAAGAGCATAGGGTATTTGAGATCGATTGCATGTAGAAGTTTTAGGCATGGTTGGAGATAAGCCCAGAGAAGGGAACTAAGCTACCCAACAAATAATAGAAAAAGACAAACCTGCAAAACCAGGCTTCCTGAGTAGTCTGCAATACCTCCCATAACATCTAACCTCCCAGGTGCTCTTGCAACATATATTTCCTCCTGCAAAACCAGTTATGAATTTGTTAGCTAGTCATATGTGTGCAAAATCAGTCATCATACAGAATGCTACCAAGTTGTCCTTCCATGTTATGAAATAAAGAAGTAACAAATATCTGTATGAACCGTGGGTGTTGACAGTTATTTCCTCGTGTTAGTAGTGTATAGTTGCATATAGATACAAGGGTGAACAACATGATTTTATGTACTGCATTCAAACATTGTTTGTTATATTCTCTTGTTTATCATATAAACCTAATATGATAGTGTAGCACACATGCAAGTTACTATATCTGTACGTGTTTTCTTTTTATTATTATTAAGTTTAATATTTGATTCAACAAATGTGGCAGAGAAAAAGGTTGATGCGAATAGAGAAAAACCACCCAGTTAAATAAACCAGCAGCAGCCAAATTTTCCCGTGTTTGGTGCTTAGAATTCTTTTCTGACCCACTTCTATCATCTAGCATCGCCAAGTTATTCAAGAAGTTCATTGTATCTGGAAGACCATGAAGGTCCCCATGGAGAATTTCAAATTTTTCAGTGTACCTACATTAGAAAGGGAAATGAGAGAGAGAAAGAGAGATTGAATACTTACATGTTACGTGAATATATATATTTTTTTTTTCAGGTACAATAGTAATTTTTATCATAAAAACGATGAAAAATAGAAAGGACAGAAACAGCAAAGGAACTCACACTTTGATTCGGGTGTTTTTCTGGTTTGTTTCGCGAGTTTCAAATTGTTCATGTTCTGCAAGGGAATACCAGTCTGGAATGAAAAGATCTCGACCAGGAGATTTTTGTAACTGAAACCCAAGTACAATGGCATCTTGTAATCTTCTTGCTCCACTAACCTGGAAAAAATTATGCATGTATACATATAAGATTAGGTCAGCGGCATGATTGAGAAAGAGGAAAGTTAATTTTCCTTTTCACTCCATAATATGTATCAAGTTATTGACAGTGTAATTTAAGAGGGAATTGTGTATAAACGATGTCCACAATGAAAACATTATGGTTGAATTTGGATTTAGATGTAGGGATTTGGCTGATCAAACCAAGCGGGTCATAACACAAGGATTATACTTTTGTTGAAACCAATGCATGAGTTTGAAACTTAAATTTCAGTTGATGATGAGAGTTATTTCAAAAATATTACCTCCAATGATCAAATGTAAATAAAAGAACATCACTTTTCTTTTCCTAATTCCTACCAATGGTATACTTGTATGTACTACAAAACCCACATTGAACTTGATCTATATCAAACACCCTTGAGGTTCATTACCTTAATACAAATGCAATCTATATGTATTTTAGTAAACTCAACACAGAACTATCTGATTATATATTTTCCTACACTATTGTTATATGATAAACTAGACGATTTGAAGGAGGTTCCTCCAACTCAGGTCAGGAATCAGATCTTTGTCTAACAAGCAAGTAATATTGGTGGTACAGTTTGTAGTGATTGATCATGAAATACACTTCAGCAAGACCAAAAACAAACATCAGCAGAAATGAGATCATACCAGTAATGACTAAGCAGAAGATAATTAGAAAAAAAATTACAAGTCCATTTAATTCCAAAAGTTAGCTTGAGTTAACATTCGGAAAATATGTAATGAAAATAGCAACTTACTAAATTTTGGAAAGCACTCTTCAGCACTAATAAACGGAAATTTGAATGCCAAGGAAAAAGGAGATGAAAAAGATGGATGTAGTTGGACTCAAAAGAAAATCCACCACTATGGATAATCCTATGGGTTAGTAAGAAGGATAGACACAAAATTTACCTTATCTGGAGTATGAATTTTCCCCATAGCTGCATCCTGCAGTACGCGAGCAGCCACCTGGAACACAGCAATAATATACATGTAAATAGGCAAGATAACCGGAGTGGAAAATGTACTCAAAGACAGTGACAATTAGACCATTTAAAATAGCAAATATAACATCAATTATGTCCATATATGTTGAAGCAGTGAAAAAATTCAAAAACAATATCATTCCTTAACAAAGGAGGCCTTCAATCTGAAACTTCTGAACTATCTATATTAAAAGGAACTAACACAAACAAAATATAT